>CM034599.1:275066-390066 GCA_020091685.1 Lutjanus erythropterus
CAAATTATTGACGAGCTTCAATAAAATCACATATTTAAACAATTAATGCAAAGAAACCACATCGGCAGCGACCAGGCGCCGTTACATCCTGTCACAGAGGTAAACTTTATTAATCCAGAGAGGGAAATTCAACCATCACAGAAACAATGAGAATAAAACACAGGTGAGGAACAATTAAAGAGTAGAAGCACAAAAATAACACAGTAAGAACAAATAAGAGTTTTAATAATAAATGGTAAAACTCTGTAAATGTGAAAGAACCTGAAAGCAGGTAACAGTACAGCTGTAACCGTCCTACCTGTCCGTCGACCAACGCGGTGAGCGGCAGGTAGTCAAACAGGTCTGTGAAGTACTTCCAGACGTTGGCGTTGCCATACTTCCTCAGGCACTCGTCGTAGAAACCGTAGACCTGTGTGATCTGCCGTGACTCGTGGTTCCCTCGCAGGATGGTGATTCGCTCCTGGAAACGAACCTGAACGACAGAACAGGAAAAAAGTTGGATTAATCATGCAGCTACCAACTGTTTTCATTCAGAGCTGAGACGATGGACAGATTAAAGGTCCAGTCCACGGCTTCACTCATCGGCTGTATTTCAGCTCAAAACTGCAGATCTGTGACTTTTTACTGAGAACAACGTTAAAGCATTTTAGGACGTACTGTTTGTGTGAAGACTAAACTGCAGTGACCACATTAATTGTGTGGTCACAGCGAGATCCAGCTGGGCTGTCACTCAGTAAGGCAAATTTCCACAGACTAATTACTGAAACAAGTGTTTACAGACATTAGACCGGTCCAATAAACACTGTTAACATCGACTCCACAGAACATCATCACAGAGAGAAACCAGTTCCTGAGCCTTTGAGTCCATGAAGTCATGTCCCAGAAACATGACAGACAGCAGAGTGACAGACAGGAAGGAAGCCTACATATGTACTTTCAAAATAAAATTTAAAAATAAAAGGTATCTGAATAAAAACATCAAAAAATGAAGAATTCAGTCAAAACAAATATCAGAGCAAACTTATTTTATCCACCTCCACCCTCTGAAGCACAAAACATGTCATCCGTCACCACCTCTCTGATCAATTATTATTGATATTGATCAATAAACTTTTCAGCTCTATCGCTGAAACAAGATAAAAGATTGAAGACCAGATTTATGACCAGCAAGGAAATACAGAGCGAAACCAAGTTAAATGAATATGATTTATGTCTGGAAAATACACAAACAAGATCAGACATTCAACCATTTATTGATTATTTATGGACTACTAAAATAAGCACCAAATATTCTGATAATCAAAAAGTTGTTTTAAGTTATTTCTTAGGAAAAAATATAAAAGCTCTTCTTTCTTTACTCCTCACACTCTCTCTCACACACACACACACACACACAGTACAGCAGCAGCAGCGTTTTACCTTTAACGTGACGAGCAGTGTGACCGTCTCCACAGAGTAGTAGCCTCTGTCGACGTAGTCTCCCATGAACAGGTAGTTGGTGTCGGGAGACTTCCCTCCGATCTTAAACAGCTCCATCAGGTCATGGAACTGACCGTGGACATCGCCACACACCGTCACCGGGCATCGCACCTGATGACACACACACACACACACACACACACACACACACACACACACACACACACACACACACACACACACAGAGGTAACAACAATGTCAGTGAAATTAAAGAAAATAAAAAATAAATAAATAAATTTTTCAGTACAGATGAACAAATGTTTCGCTTTAGTTTTTTAGTCGCAGTTTATTCTCGACCTCAGGAAAACATCTGTGATTAAAAATAAAAAATCTTAAAAGTTCACTTCTCGGCTTTTCCAGAGTTTCTTCGTTGTTTTCTGTCCAACATGTCCTGATTAAAACCAAACTGAAGCAGATCAATACTATCAGCTGATCACACTGTGTATCAGTAGTAATGTCATTAGGTGCAGGTATAACAAGTGTCTAAATATTTACAGGCTCTTTTTTTAAAGTGTCAAGATTTTGGAGGCAATACATTTTTATTTCAAAGGTCCATTTTCTCATGTTTTTCCAGTTTTTAAATACTCTGGAAAAAGAGAAAAAGTTGCTCTTTAGTTACGGTTTTTTTGTCATTTTCAGGATCAAGAATGAATGAATCAAGATGTTTGACATCCACACAGTTTATTGCTTATTTTATAATAAACTTGAGAAGTTTAACTTCTTTATGGCCGTCAGGACTAAAGATTATTTGACCAAGACACATTCAAGATGCACCGATTTCAATTTTCTTTGCAGATTGTGATATTTTTATGGGACTGAGCTGCCGATTCTGATTTTGGCTGATTCTTATCTAGGAATAGGTTTAGATGAAAATATCTGGTGAAACATCTGTGAAAGAAAACATTTTGCCATTTACAAGAAAAATATAAAGGAAACCATCAAGAGTTGATCAATACTGGACTCATGGACATTTTGTGGACTCTTCTGACCTGGACTTCATGGCCTCAAGCCTTCTCTCTCTCTCTCTCTCTCTCTCTCTCCCTCTCTCTCTCTCTCTCTCTCTCTCTCTCTCTCTCAAAATTCTTATTAACGTCTTAAAATTCTTGTCTTATTGTTATTGTTGCCATTAATGTTGTCATCGCTTGTCTCATCTATTTTTTCAAAATGTTATTTGTTTGTTTGTTTTGTGTGGTTCTTCTTTCTGTTATTTTCTCTTGTTCTTGCTCGTCTGTCAGTTTTGTTGTGTTAATCCGGGTGTTTGAAGGTGGAGGAAGGGGGCGAAGGCACATGACGAAACTCAGTGTACTTTGTTATGATTGTATGATGACATATTGGTGCTGGTTTATGGTTGAAATAAAAAAAATTCAAGCCATCATCACTGACCTGAAGATCATAAAAGAAGAACAACAAACACAGTTCAGTTTCCTCAAATGGTTCATCACTTCCTCATCACACATGAAGCACTTTAACAGGACACATGGTGAATAAACAGGATGTTGTATAATTCAATAAAAACAGCACTTTGTTTGATTTGGGAAAACTAACATCTACAACTGAAATCTTGAAGTTCCCAGTTAAGTTGTTCAGCCTGGTGGCAGGACAGCAGCAAAGCACGTCTTTGCAGCACCACAATTATTTTACTAACAAAAATCAGGGTTTTATCAAATATTGCTCCTCCTGAAATATATAAAGGAGACTAGGGGGAAATTTATTCAACATAAGCTAATTTAAGTCCTTCTAAGCTTCACAGGATGGACTTTCTGGTCAGTGATTTATGTTGGAAATATCAGGCAGAAACAGGAACATTTCTACAGGCAGTCTGGGAGTGTAACCCTGTTTACCCATGTTGGGAAAAAGTACTAGAACTCATAGGGAAGTAGTTGGGTACTACATCACCTAGATCACCAAGACTGTACCTGATGGGGAACCAAACACAATTTCCAAATGTATTAAAATATGACTTGGCGGTGATAAATGTGGGGGTAGTACCTCCCCTCCAGACTTTAAAAGACGGATGGAATCTAAAGAAATGTTATCATATCAACATAACAAATGGGAGCTAGAATCAATAATGAAGGTGAGAACGTTAAAAGGTCACAGGGTGTTTTTTTTGCTCATGGTGCTGCTGGGACACTGATGAGCTTGAGGTTTTAAGTTTATGTCTTCCCCATCAGCTTATGTATAGCTCACTGTGTATTAACAATACTGTCTGTCTGGGTATATTCAAATAAAAACTTTAATTACAAATATTGCACCTCCTGTGATTTGAAAATAGCAGAAGACCATACTGTGATTTTAATAAAATGAGGATTAACTGTTCAGCCCTACTGGAAACCTTGGTGCTTTCTAGAGATTCAAGACAAGGTTCCACCAGTTTTGAGTGTAATCGAGTGTGTCATCAACAAAGGGAGTTAACGTTTGTTTGTTTCAGCTGGTAACCAACTTTTTGGGTTCAGAACCAGTTTATTTTCCATCAAAATGCTCCAAACAGTTCAAAATGAAGGAACCAGTTCCATGTTGGTGGAAAAAGCCTTCATGAGAACCTGAATGATAATAAGTTATAGATAAATGGATAAAAGGAAAAGTAATATGTTGCATTTATAGGTTTGCTGGCAGACTTTTGTTTCTAAAAAGACTTGATGGCATTTAAAAAGGACTCTGTGTGTGTGTGTGTGTGTGTGTGTGTGTGTGTGTGTGTGCGTGCGTGTCTGTGCGAGCCTGCAACTCAGCACAGACACAGTTTGTCGTGTAAACAAGGTGTGATATTGTTCCTGACTCCAAACACACCAGAGGGAACAACAACAAAGTCAGCATTCAGGTTTTTTTTCCTGAAAATATTATAAACACATCAGTTATAACAAGAACTTTTATTAAACTGTAAAAATACTGTTGAATTGAAGCTTTGGCTGTAAATCTCATTTAGGAACAACTCATCTTCACTTCTGCTGGTTCATTAATGTGACTTCCTGCTTTAGTTCCCTTTGAGGTAGTTAGGAAACCTTCAACATGTCAACAGTCTGTTCTGACGCATCTCTGCTGCTTTTCTTCTTGATTATCAAAATATCATTTCATTCATTTTCCACCAATCCACCATTTTCAACCGACTGATTAAAAGCAAAGCACCCCTCATTTTAATAAAAAAGAGCCTTCCGGGTCTTTAATGAGATGGTCTGTCCGTCCAGAAGGCCTGTGTGCCGCCCACTATCTGTAAGGATCTGTTTTTTCTCTGGCATTGTGGGAAATCTCACCTCCTGAACGTTGGACTCCTTGGTCAGGATCTCCTTGGCCTGGAAAGGAGACAAACACACAGATTATTTATTTCATTATCATCCTTTTGAAGATGTTTTCTCTCCCAGTGATCCTGCATACAGACAGAAGGTTATCCACGTTTAGCATTCATGACAGACTGACGGGTTATTCCGAGGCATCGAGGCTACGTGACCTCACAGGACACTGTACTGTTAGAAATGATTCAGTCAGACAGAACAGTGGAGCAAAAAAAAAATCACTAAAAAAGTGGCTCATGTACTTCAATTATGTCAGTTAAATTCTAACTATTATCAAGCTGAAAGGTCTCTAGTGTCCTCAGAGAAAATAAGGATGATTTAAATACAGAGAAATATAAGAACAGCCTGTATCAGTGTCGGAAACAAAGGCTGAAATTTATGTGTCATTATGACATAATAAAAGGATGGTAGAGCCCAGGATGTAGAAGTGAATGGTTCTGAAAAAAAGATCTAATTGTGATTAGTTTTACCGATATTGCAATTGTGATGTGATTTGTGATGTTGTCAATCAATTATTTGAGGGCGCCATCTTGGACCATTTTGTGACATTTTGTGGACAAAATAACTAATTGATTAGTGGAAAAATGATTACCAGATTGATCCCTAGTTGAAAAATAGTTCCAAACATGTGAAAACAGGTGGAGCACACGGACGTACGTCCACCTGTTCTCAAGTGACTAGATTGTGAAGAGATCAATTTTTCACCATTTTCTGATATTTTATGGGCCCAAATTCAATTTCATTTTTTTTAAAATAGGATTTAATTTAAGCTGTACTTTACGCACAGCTGAGGGTAAGAAAGGCTCACATGTGGTGAACAAGGATGGAAGATTCAATATTTCAGAACTCTGAGCGGAAAAAGTCTGACAACAAAAACAAAGAACAGTTCTGCCTCTTCTAATGTTCACTGAGCCTCATTTTCTACTGAAATACTAAAAAAATGTCACAAATGTCGATCAGTGTTTCCCAAAGCCCAAGATGACGTCCTGAAACAGAAAATGTTTTGTCAACAACCCAAAGATTTAATTTACCTTCATAAAGTAAAGAACAAAACCACACAATTAAACACTTAGAAAACTGGAATCAGATAATAAATAATTGATCGACAACATCACAAATCATTAAGATAAAAAAAAATGAAATTGACATTGGGCCCATAAAATATCAGAAAATGGAAAAAAAAAATTGATCTCTTCACAATCTAGTCACTTGAGAACAGGTGGACGTACGTCTGTGTGCTCCACCTGTTTTTACATGTTTGGAACTATTTTTCAACTAGGGATCAATCTGGTAATCATTTTTCCACTAATCAATTAGTTATTTTGTCCACAAAATGTCAGAAAATGGTCCAAGATGGCGCCCTCAAATAATTGATCGACAACATCACAAATCACTAGAGATGTCCCAATCCAATCACGTGATCAGAAATCGAGGCCGATCACGTGATTTTCAAATGATCGGAATCGAGTGGAAATTATCGGACTTAACCTTACAAAACAACAAGCGTGGCCATGTTCACGTTTTAAATTCATCATGAGGTACAAAGAGATGTCAAATGGAATGACAATGGCTTAGTTTTAATTTTAATAAGTTCCACAACATTCATTCATTATTGCACAGACAGAAACCGTAAACGTCACAATTTACGGCAGGCAGGGATTTCAGACAACACATTAGTGAGCTGGTAGTTAGTAGGCTAACGCAGGACAAACGTGTCTCCTCAGGACAGCGAAAATGTCTGCAGTTTGGAGGTATTTTAAACTGGACAGTGAAGGCAGCGCAGCAGCCATTTGTAATGTGTGCAAATTGGGCATTTCACGTGGTGGAAACGTGGACGTGTTCTGTTTTTTTCTTCTTATTATTAATGCATTGCTGAAGTATCGGATCGGGACTCGGTATCAGCAGATACTCAAAATCAAATGACTCGGACTCTGGGGCCAAAAAGATGTGATCGGGACATCCCTACAAATCACATCACAATTGCAATATCGGTAAAACTAATCACAATTAGATCTTTTTTTCAGAACCATTCACTTCTACATCCTGGGCTCTACCATCCTTTTATTATGTCATAATGACACATAAATTTCAGCCTTTGTTTCCGACACTGATACAGGCTGTTCATATATTTCTCTGTATTTAAATCATCCTTATTTTCTCTGAGGACACTAGAGACCTTTCAGCTTGATAATAGTTAGAATTTAACTGACATAATAGAAGTACATGAGCCACTTTTTGGTGGACCTTATTTTTCTTTAAAAAAAATAATGATCACATCAATCAATCGGAAAAATACTTGATTTATTTAATAATCTGTTAATTTTTATATTTCCAATTGTGATTAGTATAAGTGATCATTTTTGCATCATAATTCAACACTTTCCTTAAAAAATAAACTTGTGATGTGACATTTGTTGGGGTCTGAAGCAAACAAACACATTTTCTACACCTGAAGAAGATGATTTTTGGGTCACCACATTTCTGCAGCTCTACAGAATTTTATCATAATGACATCTGTCACATTTTTCTTTTTCAAAAAACTAAAGCTCCTGTGGTTTGGATACTACACTTGGCCATGTTGGAATTTCAGTAATACTTTGATTAATTGTTCAGCCCCAATTTCCCTTAATCAGATGATAACTGATAGGGGTGAAGAATTTTAAAAAATATCTAAATGTGATTATTTTTACTGATATTACTAATATTGGAGATAAAACAAATCCTTTTTACACCATTATTCTCATTTTCATTGAAAAACATTACAGGTCTGATATTTATGGCGATTTGCACCAAACAATGTAGAAGCGCAATGATTTGTTGGTTAATCAATTACTAAACTACTTGGCAATTATTCTGATAATCAATTACTCAGTTTTGATCCTTTTGTTTCTTAAAGGACAAAAAGTCCAAATTCTTTGATTTCAGTTTCTTAAATGTGAATATTTTCTGGTTTCTTTACTCCTCTCATACAGTAAACTGACTATCTTTGAGTTGTGGACAAAATGAGACATTTGAGGACGTCATCTTGGACTTTGATCAACATTTTCTGACATTTTATGGACCAAACAACCAATTAATTAGTGGAAAAATTACATTGAATCACATTGATTCCTTGTTGAAAAAAAAAAGGTCCAAACACGTGGAAACAGATGGAGCGCACGGACGTATGACAAGGTTGTGACAGGACCAATTTTTAATCATTCTCATATTTTCTATGGACCAAAAAACTAACTGAATAATAATAAAAATGACTGACAGAGTAATTGAACAAAAAACTTTTTTTAAATCAAATATTTCATCTCCCGAAATTTGAAAACTGCAGTAGACCATACTGTGATTTCAATAAAATTTCACTTAAATGTCCTGATGACTAATGAGCCCAGTCCACAATATTTATCGTGCATCTCTACAAAAGGACACAGAACATGGTTGTCTGATTTACGACATGAATGTAATAACTGTTCAAAGAAATAAACGTGTTAATAGTCGACTCTGTGCTCCATGATTGTTTGGACTTTATGTCCAACCAAATTTACAATAGTATAAAAACACAGAAAAACAGGGAATCTGCATATTTCTGTTAATCAAAGAGTTAAATGACTTTCCCCCCAGTAGACCAATATCAGATTGTTCACCACAGCTGATTGTTTCCATGCCTTACTGAACAAACCGACGGTTCTGAGGCTTTTCCTTCATTCATTCAACTCACAGGGAATCCAACAATGTTCCTCCAGCAAAGAAAATGGCCTGCAGATTATCAGTAATGTCGTTAGAAAATGTGTTGTGATCACATTAAAGGTCGGCGATGCAGTGAAAAGGCTGCAGAAGGGTTATTTTTACGGTGCAACAGACCTAAAGTGACGCCTGAACACAGAGAGACTTTGACAGGTTTATGCAATAAAACGGGTGATCGATAGAGACAGGGCGCGGTGCAAATCACAACACCCACAGCTTATCAATAAAATGTTCATTATTAATATCACAGCTGCACTATGAAAGCCTAGGAATAAACACGATGCTAAGGTAATGATCTGCACGCAAAAGGCAGCCCCATTAATATACTGGCAATAAAGAGGGCTTCGTCTACTTGCTGGTAATGAGTCAATGATGTGAATTTTCGGCCCGTTTGTCCTGAGACGACGGTGGTTCGAAAACCGTGCTTATACACAAACAATCACGGAGCTGAGCAGATCATTTAGCCTCAAGGTTACATTTTGTGAATTATTTATCTGTGAAACATCGACAAACCCAAGATAACTGGTCGAAAACGGGGCGAAAATCGCCGCCTTGCTGTGACTTCATTCCAGAAATTAGACGAAGCCTTCATCGCAGTCTAGGCCACAGTGAGAGCGAGGCCGGCTGAGTGCGACTAAGCCCGGTGTGGTGAGCAGCTTACCTTCTCGCAGAGTGTCCTCACTTGGTTTTCAGATAGCTGCTTACACTCGTTTAGCTGTTCGATCCATTGGTCTAACTCTTTAGTGAAAGATTTGTCTTCCATGACAGCCGCGGTAGCTTGCTAAGCTAGCTGTGTTAGCTACCCGAAGAAACAAACTGGCCTAGCTGTGAATGCTAGCTGCTGTTAGCCTTTAGCTCGTCGTATTGTTAACCCGATCCAGTCCCGCCAAACCGGTTGGAAAATCAACGGTAAGACTTCAAATTAACGAGCTTTTCAGTCAAATTCTATCATGATAAATCACCGACGTTCAGTTACCAACGTTAAAAAACAGTTTCTATTGGCCGGGGGAGTCAAAAGGGTCGAATGTCCCCGATGCGACAGACCGTAGCGGCAGAAGGAAACAGCGTCGCAGCGGCTAGCCGATTTGCTAAAAGAGCTAGCTACAATAACATCCGGGCATTTCAGTAGCGCGCAGACTCGGCGCAGCAGCGGCACCAAGTGGACAAACAGTGAAGTGCTGAAACATTTACAACGCCTTGTCGGTACAGTGAATCAAACGCACCTCCCGGTTGTCAAGAGACGGTCAGTGCGCATGTGCAGCGGCCGTATGGCTCGCTAGCTCAAATCAAACCGTATCGTTAAGTGTCTTCATCTAGCCCAGATTGACCGTTTTTAGTCGATTAACAACAGAAGTAACGAACCATCAACCATGGCTCATCTGACCCAAAACCCCGCTGATAAAGAGAGGTGAGTGTCTGTAAACACCAGCCAGTTAGCATGGCTAAGCTAAAGCTAACCGTGCCCAGCCGTGGCCGCACGTATTGCAAAACTCCCGTAGAGTATTTATGATTTTGAGGACATGTAGGTTGTGTGGAATGTAACCATCTTATTATATATTATTGTAGCAGCTGTGTCGATGTGGAAGAACAGCTGTTTAATTCGGCATAGATTTAATTATTTTTTAATCCAACAAAAACAAGTTGTAAACTGTTCAACTTCGCCATCGACGGTGGAACTCATGAATGAAACAGCGAAATGTTTATAAAATGTTTGTATTCATAAATGCTGTTTACCACCTTAGACTGACCTTTCATAATTAGTCGGATATAAACTCGCGAAATATTTGAAACTGTGGCTGATGTTAAAGTGGTCAGTGTTTACATGAAGTTTGGCCTGTCCCTCTCTCCGTAGTGCCACATTAGCCCTTCTAGCATGACGTGTATGATCGGTGCTTTTACTTCAGCATTTGAACGACAAATATTGATCGCATGTTTTCACATGTTTGCATCTATTTTTCAATTGACAGAATTGTGACGGGATTAATTTTCACCATTTTCTTACATTTTATGGAGCAAACAATCAATCGATTAATCCTAAAAAATTATTGACAGATTAATTGATAATAAAACTAATCATTAATTGCAGCCCCACAACGATGTGTTCTTCAGTGTGTAGAATCTGATGTGTAGGTCAGCAAGTCTCTGCAGCAACACGATCATTTTACAAACACAGACGAGGTTTTCATCAAATATTGCACCTCCTGTGATCTGAAAACTGCAGCACACCCTGTTGCACTTTCAATCAAATGTCGATTGATTGTTCAGCCCTAGTCAGAATCAGGGCTGTAAGAAAATATTGAGAATATGGAGAATCTCAGCATCATATTTTGTGATACTGTATCGTGATGTTGTGATACATGCAAAGATTTGTGGCAGAGGTTCATTTTGTGTTGTGTTTAAACTTTGACCGCTCTGATTGCAAAAAAAAGTAAATGTTACAACTCAAATGTTCTACATTTGTTGGTTTGTTCTTTGTTTTCCTAAAATTAGATTAAAAAAATTACCATTATATCATCTTGCTTACAGTTCTGCGATATATCAAATCATAACCCCTGTATCATGATATTTATCGTATCATGGCTGTAGTCAGCACCTTTTCTGTCTCCTGTTTGTCTCCGGGCTGAGAGGACAGACTGTGTTAGAGACAGACGGAACATAAAGCAGCTGTTAATCCTGAGATAATGATGACACCTATGGATATGATATGTAATATAAGCTGTATGATTGATGTCATTTCATGAATCTGATTATACACAGCTGCATGTCAAAAATATGTGTAATAATGAGGGCAAAATCAAAATATTTTGTGCCAGTAAAAATAATCTGTGTGTGTGTGTGTGTGTGTGTGTGTGTTTCAGGTTTATTTGCATCTATCCTGTCTACATCAACAGTAAGAAGACGCTGGCTGAAGGACGAAGGATCCCCACAGAGAAGGTGACTCTGTTTTCATGATGTTTGACCGGCTCACTGTCAGCCTCTGACTGTATACACGCTGCTGGTTGGTACCCATGATGCATTCAAGGTCACTCCGCCTGAGATGAGATCAGGGCTGAAGAGTTCTGGTCAAAATCAGGAAATTTCTCTTGGGATTGTTTAAAACACATTTTTTAAATGAGGAAATTCTCCCTGCAGTCCATCTTGTCTTAATGCAGACAGTCCAAGATGTCTGCCGCTCTGTCAGTGACGCGTGTCACAATCTGGATCATGTTTCAGTGAATGGTGCAGCTCAAGTCAGTGTAAAGAGTGTAAATATGGTGTACCATGTTGTAAACATCAGCTGTGTGTGTGTGTGTGTGTGTGTGTGTGTGTGTGTGTGGTGTGCGTGCGCGTGTGTGTGTGTGTGCGTGTGTGTGCAGGCGGTGGAGAACCGTCTTGCGCTGAGATCAGAGACATGGCAGCTGCTGGACTCTGATGTCTATGTAGAGTACAAAGAAAAATGTATTGTTCCTGCACACACACACTTCATCGAGGTTGAAATGACATCAGTGTGACATCATCATGTGTGTTACAGAACAAAATGCACCCAGGAGTGGAACAGGGACATCGGTTCAGAGGTAGTCAGAGTTCAGATGAAGCAGGCGGACAGCAGCCTCTGTCAGGACAAGTTCTCACCCGTGGTCCACACACACACACACACACACACACACACACACACACACACACACAAATAATGAATTGGTGTGTTGTCCTCCAGAAGTGAAACACAGTTGATGATCCATCTGACAGGCCTGCGTCAACGCGTGACCACAGACCTGCTGACTGTGACTGAACATACGTGTCTGTTGTGTTTTCTCTCGTCAGGTAAAGACGTGATGTTTTTATGTCGCAGAGATGATCCCAAAACTAAGGACTAGGACTCAGAAGAGCAGCGGAGGAGACACGAGCTCTCAGCAGGGGAGAGGGAGGAAGAAGAGCAAGAAGAAGAAGAAATAAACACAAATATCTTGATTTCTTTTTTTCTTTTTAGTTCATTTTAAGTCGAGCTCGCTGGTTGTTCAGAGATGAATCGAAGCCTGGAGGAGTTTGTTTTTATCGTTCATTCAGCTCTGCAGGCCTCCTCCTAAATTCAAATGTTTTCCCTTTAGTTCTTCACATGGTGGCCACAGTGAACTGATCTCAGAGCTGCTCACAGATCAAGCTGGTTTCTGTTTATCATCAGAGGAATGATTCTTTTCATTTCACTGAGTCTCCTCCAATAAAGGCGTCAGTTTCTCACCTTCTCCCTGTTTATTTTTATAATATCGCTCATTATCAAAGTGATCGGCCTGACCAAACCTGCCAACTCATGTTCTCATTTGGTTTGCACTGTAAAAACAAACATT
The DNA here is from genome assembly GCA_020091685.1 of Lutjanus erythropterus. Taxonomy (NCBI): domain Eukaryota; kingdom Metazoa; phylum Chordata; class Actinopteri; order Lutjaniformes; family Lutjanidae; genus Lutjanus; species Lutjanus erythropterus. Next base: position 287,891 of record CM034599.1, read on the forward strand.
TCAAGGAAAGCACTGCAAAAGATTTTTGATTTTGAGACCAACTCAAACTCTTCAGTTTTCTTATTCAATTGAGATCATTTACTTTTCTTCAGGTGATCTGATCACAAACAGACCAGTGAAAGCAGGACATAGGAACAAACACTGAAACGCAGCAGCAGCGGGGCGTTGATGATTAATTAATCAATCAATAATTGTATCCATGGATCTGTAATCAGCGGCTGCAACATTTTATCATCTGACTCCGTTCTGTCTGCTGGGGCACATTTGACAAATGAAAATAAAATTTCAAATGAAAAATACAGAATCAGGCGTTTATCTCCTAATTCTGATTTACTGTGATTTATTTTTCTTTCAGTGGTAGAAATGGGCTTCCATAAAAAAAAGTCTAACAGCAGTACTTTTACTTGTAACTGAGTAATTTTGTAGTAATGTAACAGTACTTGTACTTCAGCACAGATTTTCCACAGCTACACTTTTATGATGGATTTCATTCATGTAACCTGACAAATGTTTTTCATTTAATTTAGTTCATTTTTTTAATTATTAACAAATATTCACAGATACAGACGGCGTCTTGTGGTTAATGACAGAGAAAAGAAGGCGGTGCGATTAAATAAAAACATATTTATAAGAAAAAATATATACATTTTGTCAACGTTTAAGAAAATAATTTTTTTAAAAGAAGTGGCGGTGGTTACCGGAAGTGACAGCATGAATGCGGTTACTAGGCAACAGTGTTTGTGTATTTTGTCTGTCGTGATGAACCGTGTGGTGATGGCGGACCGCGTGCCGTTTCCCGGTCGGGCTCCGGGTGGCTTTCGGGCTGCAGGCGATTCCTAAACTGTTCGAGCAGCTGGAGGAGGAGGAGGAGGAGGAGGGAGGAAGATGAAGAGGAGGATCCGGGCTCTGAACTCATTGTGTGACCTGATGACCGACTCACAGAAAGTCTATCAGACTATTAACGGAGGTAAGACCGAGTAACGGAGTACTTTACTCTGGATACTTTAACTACTACGAGCTCAGAGTACTTCATCAAGAACTTTACTTATGCTTGAATTAATTTTATTTTATATCAGTACTGTGTGGTGGAACCATTTAGAAAGAAATATCTAATTGCGATTCTTTATTATTTATATTTATTCTTTTGCAACAGTCAGAACTGCACTGATTTCTTGATTAACTGATTATTTAATTACTTTGCATCTATTCTGATAATCGATTTATGAGTTTGGATCTTTTTCTTTTTAAAAGGACAAAAATTCAAATTCTCTGATTTCAGCTTCTGGTTTCTTTCTCCTCTCAAACAGTAAACTGAATCTTTGAGTTGTGGACAAAGCGAGACATTTGAAGACATCATCTTGGACTTTAGATCAACATTTATGAACCAAACAACTAATTGATTAGTTGAAAAATTCTTACAGATTGATCACTAGTTGAAAAAGGTCCAAACATGCGAAAACAGGCGTCCTCTGGTAAAATCAATTTAAAATCAGTTGTATTAAATGATTTTGAATAATAAATACATCATATAAAATGGATCAACTTGTTTCTCTGCTTCTCCTGCAGGTTTTCTGGAGCAACTGAAAGTTTTGTTAAGGACAAAGATCCAGAAATCAGAACAAAACTGCCAGCTGATTCTGTGACCGCCAAGCTCGGCCGGCAGGTAGACACAGGCAGGACTGACAGAGACACTGGCAGGACTGACAGAGACACAGGCGGACTGACGACAGACAGGAGCACACGACGAACAGAGACACAGAGCGGACCCAACCCAGAGAGGCACAGGCGGACAGACAGACAGACAGAGACACAGGCGGACAGACAGACTGAGCAGGGAGCACAGGCGGACAGACAGAGACACAGGCGGACTGACAGAGACACTGGCGGACTGACAGACAGACAGAGACACAGGCGGACGGCAGGAGCACAGGCGGACTGACAGAGACACAAGCCGGACAGCAAGAGACACTGGCGGACAGACAGACAGACAGAGACACAGGCGGACAGAGACACAGGCGGACTGACAGAGACACAGGACGGACTGACAGAGACACAGAGCGGACTGACAGACGAACAGAACACAGACAGACAGGACACAGGCGGACTGGCAGAACACAGATGGACTGGCAAGAGAGACACAGGCGGACAGACAGACAGGCAGAACGCAGGCGGACAGACAGACGGCAGAGACACGAGCGGACGACAGGAGACACAGGCCGGACTGGAGCAGAGACAGGACGGACTGACAGAGACACTGGCGGACTGGCAGAGCCAGACGGACTGACAGAACGCAGCGGACTGACAGAACACAGGCGGACTGACGGAGCACAGGCGGACTGACAGAGACGCACAGCGGACTGACAGACAGACAGAACGCAGACAGACAGAGACACAGGCGGACTGACAGAGACACGAGCGGACTGACAGAGCGCAGGCGGACAGACAGACAGACAGAGACGCAGGCGGACAGACCAGACTGACAGAGACACGACGGACAGACAGAGACCACAGGCGGACTGACAGAGACACTGGCGGACTGGCAGAGACACAGGCGGACTGGCAGAGACACAGAGCGGACTGACAGAACACAGGCGGACTGACAGAGACACTGCGGACTGACAGACAGACAGAGACACAGACAGACAGGGCACAGGCGGACTGACAGAGACACAGAGCGGACTGACAGAGACACAGGCGGACAGACAGACAGACAGAGACACAGGCGGACAGACAGACTGACAGGGCACAGAGCGGACAGACCCAGGAACACAGGCGGACTGACAGAGACACTGGAGCGGACTGACAGACGAACAGAGACACAGAAGCGGACTGACAGAGACACAGGCGGACTGACAGACGAACAGACACACAGACAGACAGGGCACGGACTTGACTGACCCAGAGACACAGACGCGGACTGACAGAGACACTGGCGGGACTGACCCAGAGACACAGGCGGACTGACAGACAGACAAGAACACGAACAGACAGAGAACACAGACGGACTGACGAGGCCTGACCGGACGGCAGAGACACAGAGCGGACAGACAGACAGACAGAGACACAGGCAGGACAGACGGCAGAGACACGAGCGGACAGACAGAGACACGAAGCGGACTGACAGAGACGCAGGCGGACTGACAGAGACACAGCGGACTGACAGAGACACAGAGCGGACTGACAGACAGACAGAACACAGACAGACAGGAGCGCAGACGGACTGACAGGAACACGCAGAGCGGACTGACAGGGCACGAGCGGACAGAACAGCAGACAGACTGACAGAGACACGAGACGGACAGACAGAGACACAGGCAGGCAGAGACACAGGCGGACTGACAGAGCCAGACGGACTGACAGACAGACAGACACACAGACAGACAGAGACACGGAGCTGACTGACAGAACGCAGGCGGACTGACAGAGACACTGGCGGACTGACAGACCAGACAGAGACACAGGCGGACGGCAGAGACACAGGCGGACTGACAGACGAACAGACACACAGACCAGACAGAAACAGGGCTGACTGACAGAGACAGAGAGCGGACAGACAGACAGACAGAGACACAGACTGACTGGACAGAGACACAGACGGACAGACAGAGCCAGAGCGGACAGACTGACTGACAGAGAACACAAGCCACTGTGAAATTTGAGCACGGACAGACAGAGACACAGGCGGACATGACAGACTGGCAGAGACACGGAGCTGACTGTGAGGAACAGAGCGGACAGACAGAGACACAGGCGGACAGACAGACTGACAGAACAGACTGACTGACCAGACACGGAAACGGACAGACAGAGACACAGGCGGACAGACAGACTTTGACAGAAACACAGGCGGACAGACAGAGACACAGACGGACAGACAGACTGACAGAGACACAGGCGGACAGACAGAACACAGGCGGACAGATGTTAATTAAAAAGTATTGATTATCAGCAGATTTATGTGAAGGTGTTTCCACCTGAGCAGTTTAATCTCAGATGTGACCAGCAGGTGGTGCTGTAACACAGCAGACATCTTTGGTTCATCAGTCTCTGTCTCCTGCAGACAGGCTGTGCTGTCCTCCTCCTCCCTCCTCTGTCCCAGCTGTTGGACGACTCATCATCCTCCTGCAGGATCAATGTTCTCCAAGTGCTGAACTGTCTCACTCTGCTGCCTGCAGGTACACACTGTAACAAAGTATTTGTACTTAGTTACTTCCCTCTGGGAGGAATAGTTATACTTTTGCAGTAGCAGCAGTAACATTAGAAGTAAAACCAGGTGAAAGTTTAAATTTCTCAGTTGCAGAAGAAGTCAAGACATTTTTATTTAAAAAATCAAATAATTTCATTGAGAAAAATCTACAGTGGATTCATATGTCTTTTATATTTAAACACATACAGTGAAAAGTGCTTCGTCATAAAATCAAACACCACCGGCAAAAATCTACCAGACAAAGAAATAATATCTTTAAAAATGCAAGACTAACTTTAACTTTTTTTAAGTTATGGGGCTTTTCTTACTGTTTGATAGTACAGCTGAAGTAAACAGGAAATGGGGTGAAGAGAGGAGGATGACACACATCACGGGGTCTGGGGTCACAGGGTCACAGACAGGAGTCGACCACACAGGATGACAGCCTCCATACATGGGCAGACGCTCCACCAACTGAACTAAACAGACCAACTTTAACTTCAACTAAAGTTAAAGCAACATATTAAAGTCAATAAATCAAATACAATAATAGTCCATCAGGTCAGAACTCTGGTTATGACTGTTTATAACATGTTTATAACCCTGCAGGTGCAGATGCTCTCCTCACTCTGGTTCCTAAACTGATGCTGAAGCTCCAGAGAGGAGGAGGAGGAGGGAGGAGGAGGAGGTGCTGCTCCTCTCCACCCTCAGCTCCTGCTCCAGGCTGAATCCTCTGCCGGCCGTGGCTGCAGGCGGCGTCTCTCTGCTGGGACAGAACTGTCTCATCGCTCCTCAAACATCCGCAGGGGCGGCTGCAGCCATGATGGCTCTCAGGTGAGACACATGAAGAGGACGGGCGTGTCCACAGGTGTCTCCTCAGCTGGGCACGTCGAAATCCCCTCACCTGCTTTTATTGATTACTATACTTTGTTCTTAGTTCTTTTCCTCTTTCCCTGTTTTTAACATTTTAATTTAAATAAGTGAATATCAAAGTTTGTCGTGACCTTGCTCTCTGCTGGTTTCAGTGTTTGTTTGTTTGTTTGTTTGTTTTGTTTGTTTGTTTGTTTGTTTGTTTGTCATGACCGCTCTCTGCTGGTTTCAGTGTTTGTTTGTTTTGTTTGTTTGTTTGTTTGTTTTGTTTGTTTGTTTGTCGTGACGCTCTCTGCTGGTTTCAGTGTTCGTTTGTTTTGTTTGTTTGTTTGTTGTAAGTGACAGCTCTGCTAGTTTCAGTACATTTTGTTTGTTTGTTTATTTATTTTGTTTGTTGTGTGACCTTTCACTGCTAGTTTCAGTGTTTGTTTGTTTGTTTGTCGTGACAACTCTCTGCATTTCAGTGTTTGTTTGTTTGTTTGTTTGTTTGTTTTGTTGTTTGTTGTGTTTCGCTCTCTACTGGTTTCAGTGTTTGTTTGTTTGTTTGTTTCTGTTTTGTTTGTTTGTCGTGACACGGCTACCTCTGCTGGTTTCAGTGTTTGTTTGTTTGTTTGTTTGTTTGTGTGTTTTGTTTGTTCAGTGACCAACTCTCTGCTGGATTTCAGTGTTTGTTTGTTTGTTTGTTTGTTTGTTGTTTGTTTGTTTGTGCATTGACCGCTCTGCTGGTTTCAGTGTTTGTTTGTTTGTTTGTTTGTTTGTCGTGACCCCGCTCTCTGCTGGTTTTCAGTGTTTGTTTGTTTGTTTGTTTGTTTGTTTGTCGTGACCGCTCTCTGCTGGATTTCAGTGTTTGTTTGTTTGTTTGTTTTTGTTTGTTTTGTTTGTTTGTTTGTTTGTCGTGACCGCTCTCTGCTGGTTTCAGTGTTTGTTTGTTGTTGTCTGTTTGTTTGTTTGTTTGTTTGTCTATCGTGACAGCTCTGCTAGTTTTCAGTGTTTGTTTGTTTGTTTGTTGTTTATCGTGACCACTCTCTGCTACTTTCAGTGTTTGTTGTTTGTTTGTTTGTTGTACGTGACCGCTCTCTGCTGGTTTCAGTGTTTGTTTGTTTGTTTATTTGTTTGTTTGTTTGTTTGTTTGTTTATTTTGTCGTGACACGCTCTCATAGGTTTCAGTGTTTGTTTGTTTGTTTGTTTGTTTATCGTGACGCTCTCTGCTGGTTTCAGTGTTTGTTGTGTGTTGTTTGTTTGTACGTGACCGCTCTCTGCTGGATTTCAGTGTTTGTTTGTTTGTTTGTTTGTTTGTGTTGACCGCTCTCTGCCTGGTTTCAGTGTTTGTTTGTTTGTTTGTTTTGTTTGTCGTGACCGCTCTCTGCTGGTTCAGTGTTTGTGATGTCGAGGCAGCAGGTGTGTGAGAGGAGCGGTCCTTCCTGGCTGCTGGTACAGCTGTGCTGCAGGATGAAGGCACGTCGAGAGAGTTCAGGCCCGACGCGCCCGAATCTCATGTGCGCTGTGATCATCAATGCAGGTGAGACAGATGGACACACTCATCTGAGCGTCAAAGTGTAAACTGGCCTCAGGAAGCACAGCGCAATGTGAAGCTCATGACTGGGCGTTTGTTGGTGAGAAATGCATCACACAAAGTCGTAGTTTGTTCCTCTATTTCAGGTTTTCATCCATGGTCTTCTGCGTGGCTCTGGGTGTGTACAAAGAATGGTGTTCTAATGGTTTGACACCTGAAATGCACCATGTGACCTTTCTGACCAATCAGGAGTTCAGGTTTGACTGAGTCTCCGCCTCCTGCAGGTAGGTGGCGGTGTCTGGAGCTGGATGTCATCCCCCATCCTCCTCGACCTGGTGTCTAAGAAGAAGGAGGAGGGGTGAGAATGAGAGAGGAGGAGGAGGGAGGAGGCCCTTGTCATGAACTCCTGCGGGTTCTGACGGCGCTGGCCGAGCTCCAGGCGCCGCGGCGCCTCCTGCTGCAGCAGCTCCCCCTGCTGGAGGAGGAGAACAGCAGCAGAGGAGGACAAAAAGACATCAGGCGGCTGCTCAGACTACGCCATCAGGGTTGTCACCTGGACACCCTCAGGCATACGCTGACCTCTGACCTCCAGAATGGACCAGTGATCAATCTGCTGATCTATTATTCCATTTAAATAGAAAGTGGCAAAAAATGTTTATTATAATACGAACAATAGTAGAAATTAAATGCAAGTTCCACAGTATAAGAAATTGTACTAGTACTACTTTATTAAATGTGCTCAGTTACTTTTCAGTGTATTTTTAAGCTGAGATTAAAGTCTGTAATGTTGATATTTCAGTGAGCAGGTCAGTGAGTTTATCTCCTCCAGCAGTGAGTTTTTGTCCTGAACACGGTTTCCTCTGACCTGCTGATGATCTGAAAGCAGCTGCTCTTCACTCTCATTAAGGCCACGTCCTATTTGCTACTGTTCCGTCTGAGCTGCTGCTGCTGCAGGGCTCTGACATGAAAAAGCTACCGAGGACACAGAGCTGCTTCCATCTCAAGAATATCTCCCTCCATTTGACTTGAACATCTGAGGAAAGAAAAAATATATTAAAATATAAAAATGTTTTCTAAAACCATCTGAAATCACACAGTTAGTTCAGATCAGGAGTCTGGGCACAACACTGGAAGAGACATTTTTATTAAAAAAGCAAAACAAAAACAAAATCTGGCCTCCTACAAAAGTACTCGATCTGTAAAACTACTCAGGTATTGGTTACTTTTTACCTCCTGATGTTTATTACTTTGTAATGGCAGCTAATCCAATCAAAGACGTTTCTGTTTGTCCAAATCTTCAGTCTGAATTAACTCTAAACTTCAAACTAAAGTTGATGATTTTCAGTTTTCCTGAACTGATTGCTGAAGATACAAACAATCAGTTTTATTGATTAATCGGTAATAATCTATAAAATACAAACATGGTTTTGTTTTTAAACTTTTTTCTTGTTTTCTGTTTTTCTCCTTTTTGTTTTGGGGTTTTGTGTCATTTTTATTTCAAGTTTTTAGTTTCAACAAAGAATTTGATTTATAGGCGATTGATGAAATATTAATAACTACAGTTTTAATTGGTTAATTGACAATACTGATTAATTGATTGATAGTACTCAATACAAAACATACTGCGAATCTTTAGTTTTCATCCCATATCTACTTTGTTCTCATTGGCCTGTTGTGATCACTGACTCTAAAATGCAGATAAAAGGTTTGGATATTAATCAATTAAAGTAAATAAGTAGATTACATCTTGTGAATTTATATTCAAACAAATAAAATACAGACATAAAATTCTACAAATACCCAAAAATCACTTTATTACAGTAGCAGTGTTGTGATGGTTACTTCCACACAATTGCTCCCCTCCCTCTCTCTCTCTCTCTCTCTCTCTCTCTCCTCCCTCTCTCTCTCTCCCTCTCTCTCTCTCTCTCTCTCTCTCTCTCTCTCTCTCTCTCCCTCTCCCCTCTCTCTCTCTCTCTCTCTCTCTCTCCCCTCTCTCTCTCTCTCTCTTTCTCTCCCCTCTCTCCCTCTCTCTCTCTCTTCCTCTCCTCTCTCTCTCTCCTCTCCTCTCTCTCTCTCTCTCTCTCTCTCCTCCTCTCTCTCTCTCTCTCTTTCTCTCCTCTCTCTCTCTCTCTCTCTCTCTCTTCTCTCCCTCTCTCTCTCTCTCCTCTCCCCTCTCTCTCTCTCTCTCTCTCTCCACTCCTCTCTCTCTCTCTCTCTCTCCTCTTTCCCTCTCTCTCCTCTCTCTCTCTCCCTCCCTCTCTCTCTCCTCCCTCTCCCCTCCCTCTCTCTCTCTCCTCCCCTCCCACTCTCCTCTCTCTCTCTCTCTCTCTCTCTCTCTCTCTCCCTCCTCTCCTCCCTCTCTCCCTCTCTCTCTCTGTCTCTCTCTCCCCCCACCCCCGTGTGTGTGTGTGTGTTGGAGTCTGCTCACAGTGATCCTGTGCAGCAGTGTGTGTGGTATTATTGTGTGATGACGGAGCTGCTGGATGTTTCTGACAGACAAACGCCGGAACATCTCACAGGTAAGATCCGCCTCCTGCTCACCTGCTGCGGCTTCACACTCACACGTTACTGCCGGTCCGATGTTACCCATGATGACTCGCGGTTCATCAGCCAGCAGACTGCAGATCAGCAGAGAACGTTTCATCTGATGAACGGGATTATGATGTTGATGAAGGTGTGATGTTCTGCGGTAAAGAGAAGTTTAGGATGAAAATATTCACGAGGACCGTGAGAAATAAGATGCGGGTATTTTTAGCGGACTCGGCCGCATGTGTCTCCCGGCTCTGCTCGACCTTGTCCGGGAGAGTTGATGCTGTGACACGCGGGCTGCGGTGCGTCACAGCGGGACAGAGCACAGCTCCGACGGCCCACGTTTGTGTGTGTGTGTGTGTGTGTGTGTGTGGCTGTGTGTGTGTGTCGCTTCCAAAACATCGACCTCACGCTGTGTATCGGTATTTTATGATAATCAGAGATGTTCAGTCAGTCTGAAGTTATGTAAGTGAGCAGCACGCGGAGGAGAGGATGAGAGATGGAGGGATGCAGGATGGAGAGATGGATTAAGAAAGGAGAGGATGGTTTATGTAACACCCCCCAACATCTGCCGGCCGGCCTCCTCTCAAATCCTCCCTGTGATGACCGAAATATCTCTGAAATGTTCCTGTAATGTGCAGAATTATACCTGTAATATTTATCTAATATATCTATCTGTCGATCTATCTGATCAGACTATCTGTCCATGGTTCAGGAGCTACAGGACTCAGCTCACAAAGAGTTATGAGCTCCCCCGAAAAGCCTACTTTGAGACAACAGTGACTCTAATATCATCCATTTTAAAGTTCTTGTGTGATTCTGTACATTAATGTTCCTAAATCTAAATAATTTTAGTCCTGCAGGATTTCACACTCTGGTTTTGTTGGGGCCTAAAATGTCTGATTCACAGCAGCTTTTCTAAAAGATTTCAATGCATTGAGCTGAAAAGCATCACAGGATAATATTGCAGTTTTCTTTGCCATGACATCAGACATTTTGGTTCACAGCAATTTAAAGACAGCCCTGTGAGGCTGCTGGAGGACTGGTGACCTTTTGATTTATGAACAAACAAAACAACAAAACCTGTTAAAGTTCTAATATGCATCATGTTGTGGTGCAGTGCAGCTCTCTGCCTGTAGTTTCTTCTTTTCCTCACGTTTTGTGGTGTTTGTCACATTTCGTGCTGCAGACTGTTTGGTGCCGCCTGCACTGCACGATACAGGATGCAGGTTTTAGGTCCAAGTTTTTAAAACATGGCGTCTGTGGTTACATCACCTTCTCAGTGTCTGTCCTCTGCTCTCCTTCTGTGAGAGCTGAAGAAAGAGTTTACACACATGCAGAACAGACTGACTCTTTGTCTGTATTCACACAATACAACTTTTTTAACATCTTATTTATTACATCTGAATCCCATTTTGACTTTATCAATTCAAACATTGATGAAACTTTAAAACATTTCAATGAAATTAAAATAAAATGTCTCCCAGTCAGTCACCTGCACAACTACAGACACATCAGTCACAGCACTCTGTATTTACTGGTAATTAGCTGATGTTAGCATGTAGCTGTTAGCATTGAGAGCAGCAACTCCTGTGATGAAGATGAAGAGGGCTGAAGATGTTTCTGTTTGTATGGTGCACAGACGTGGTGTGGTCAGTTTTATTGTTCTGAGGATTTCTATGATCTGAGTGGGGTGTGGGAGAGAGGCGTCGTCATGGAAACGTAAAGCAACAGCCACTCCTGCTGCTGCTTGTGGATTTGATGTTTTAAAATATGACTTTCTGAGTCCAGAGGTCACATGACCAAGAGAAACGAGGACGACAGCTGAATGAGAGCAGAGAGTGACGTATGTATGTCTGTCTGTCTGTCTGTCTGTCCAGTCTGTCTGTCAGTCTGTGTCTGTCTGTCTGTCAGTCTGTGTCATCTGTCTGTCTGTCTGTGTGTCTGTCTGTCTGTCTGTCTGTCGTCTGTATCTGTCTGTCTGTCCAGTCTGGTGTCTGTCATCTGTCTGTCTGTCTGTGTGTCTGTCTGTGTCTGTCTGTCTGTGTCTGTCTGTCCTGCTGAACCTGCTGGAGCTCCTGTAAATACAGTGAATACAGTGAATAATGGGTCTGCTGCAGTCCTGTGAGCTAGAAACAATCTGCTCTGTGTGTGTGTGTGTGTGTGTGTGTGTGTGTGTGTCTGTGTGTGTGTCTGTGTGTGTGTGTGTGTGTGTGTGTGTGTGTCTGTGTGTGTGTGTGTGTCTGTGTGTGTGTGTGTGTATGTGTGTGTGTGTGTGTGTGTGTGTGTGTGTGTGTGTCTGTGTGTGTGTGTGTGTCTGTGTGTGTGTGTGTGTGTGTGTGTGTCTGTGTGTGTGTGTGTGTCTGTGTCTGTGTGTGTGTGTGTGTGTGTGTGTGTGTCTGTGTGTGTGTGTCTGTGTGTGTGTGTGTGTGTGTGTGTGTGTGTGTGTGTGTGTGTGTGTGTGTGCCAGTGTAGCTGTGTGTCTGTGTGTGTGTGTGTGTGTCTGTGTGTGTGTGTGTGTGTGTCTGTGTGTGTGTGTGTGTGTGTGTGTGTGTGTGTGTCTGTGTCTGTGTGTGTGTGTGTGTTGTGTGTGTGTGTGTGTGTAGTAAAGTCTCTTCATACTGAGGATTTTAGCTTCTCCTTACAGTTTTTCTTCGTTCACTTTGGTTTGATTCTTCAGTGAGAATCATGATTTTCAGAACATTCAGTTTGTTGTCGTCTCGTTCTCGTTTTGGTTCCTGTGTGCAAAAGAGTCACAACAGTTTTCTGCAGTTTTGCACAATAAACCACGTCTTTCTGAACTGATGAGTTGATTGTCAGTGAAACTTGTCACAGCTTCTAAACATGATGTCATCGTCTGAGTCGTCACATGAAAAATAGAGCCTGAAGTCTGTGGCTGAAGCCCAACGTGACCCAACGGGTTCGGGTTGGGTCGTATTTCTCACATATTTCATGGGCTTATGTTTGTCTTGGCCTGTGTTCTTCTTCTTCTTCCTCTTGTTGTTGTTGTTGTTGTTGTTGTTGTATGTTTGGCACACAGAGAGAAGCTTGTTCAGAAAAATATTTTTAAAAAACATTTTCAATGCTGAGATAGTTTATTATTTCACCACAGCAGTTTGTATTTATTACAAGTTGCACACGCGGCTTATCTCATTATCAATATTTTCGCTATGGACCAAGTAGATCAATACATCAATTCATAACAAAAACTGACATTTTAATGCCTGTTAATGCACTTTTGTTTGATCTGGCTGGATTACTCTTTAAATTGACTGTAAGGAGAGAGAGAAACTGAGCCATCAGAATAGTGAGTGAGCTACAATGACTTTTAACAGGAGAGAGAGAGAGAGAGAGAGAGAGAGAGAGCGCTGCGCTGTTCATTCATAAACTGAACTGTCTCTGCTGTGAAGGTCATCTGAAGACATCAAGTCAGGAATATTCAGCTCCACCTCCTGTACTGTCTACATTTTATAGACGTTCTAGTTTATGATGTTCTTCTAAAATGACATGTTACTGTATTCAACATAGAACAGAAGACAAAAGCCTTAATATTCTTTAACAAAAGGTTAAGTATTTATTTAAAATTGTCACACATTTACTCAGTGTTTTCTCTTTTGATACTCATAGTAAAGTATATCATAAACTCACACAAATGACATCTATCAGTACTATAAATTATCATAAACATCTAGCAGTTAGAAATCAGTTCAGTAGCAGTCAGAACACTTCCTTTAGATTACTGCAAAATTACTGCTGTACAGATCATCCATTGGGCTTCTATTAAGAACATCTCAGTAGAGTTGGGCGAAATGCTAAAATTTTCCAAGCGATCATCGTCAGTCCATCCATCTGTGATTGGTGATACCATCGTCCCCTCACCCACCTCCTCCCGTCCTCTCAGGTCTCAGCTGGGAGATGTGTGCAAATTCACTAAGTGACACACGCTGCGTACGTTCACTACGTCCAGTGGAGAAAATAAACTCACAAAGTGTCAACAAATTACATGTTTTCACACTTATTTTCCATTTTAAACAGAGAAATACAACCGATCACCTTATAAATTCAAGTTTCTCTCTTTTTCTGAACTAATACAAACTTAATTGGCTGGTTAACGCCTCAGAAAACACACTTCATTTAAACTCGACAGAAAATCACGTAAAACTCACCAAAACCGTCTTTGTTAGTCTGTCCACTTCTCCAACAAACACCAACTCTGGTTTGGTCAAAATAAATCTTCACTTTACCGCGTGGAAACAGTTTAAAGAGTCTGACTCTGCAGGCTGTTTTCACTCGTCACCAGCTCAGATCACTCCTGGTCGGCTGAGTGGGCGTGTCCTGCGCCGCTGGATGAGAGCGCGGTGCAGAGCAGAGGCTGTCACTCTGCAGATGTTACATTAGCAAAATAAAATGACAAATATCGCCCTAAAATCGGGCAAAAAAGCAATCGGCAATGGCTTCAGCCCATCGTCGATAGACAATATAGTCCAATCGCCCAACCCTACGAATAAAAGAATCTGCAAGGAATTCAATAGAGAAAAAATATATTCCTTAATATTTAATTACTGTTGTCAACAAGTCTCTCTTGTTTGTCATGAAATGTGGGTAAGAACACTGTTGCATGAAAAAAAAAAATACCGTTAAATACCGTGAAACTGATATGATTTTTTAAAAAACCATGATATGAACATTTCCGCCCAGCCCTACTTTTTCATCATTTTCAGCATCTTCAGGTTCACTGTTCACCGTTACAGCCTGTCAGTGACTGCTTCAGATTTTCAATCAAATCCACTGTCTGTCACTGACACACTGATGGACCGTAGGACTTTAGTTGCAAAGTCTGATTTGCTGAACAGTTCTTTAAAGAGTACAAGGAGAAATATGAATTTCTTTTTTCACATCTGCTGTAATAATGACTCTGCCCTCCCTCTTCTGCATATTCTGACAGTACTTCAATGATGACATCGTACAGAGCGAACACTTTTCTCACAGCTGTCGTTCTGGAGCTCCATCTTGTATCACATCCTCGTTCCAGTTCCAGTGGTCTCCGATCGGGGTGCGTTTCTCTCTGTGCGTCGAGGAAACAAGCGTGCCGCTGACTGCCACACCTGAATGTGCGCAAGGAATTGTCAGTATCGAAGAAAGTTGACACATCAGCTGATGTCCGTGCTACAGCTGCCAGGACCACGTTTAGTCGATGAGAGTGACGGTGCATGTAGATTGCATTTTGAAAGGTGCTCTTGAGGATGGCTTGAACACCCCCCTTATGTCCAGCCACAACAGAAGCACCATCAAATCCGAATCCCACACACAATTTTGGGTCCAACTTGAAAGGAGCCACAACTTCAGTTATTTTCTTGGCAGTGACCTCAGCTTCACGAGGCCGATCGCTCTCTCCCTCACAGACCTTAAGCAGATGGCCACCAACTCCTTTTTTGATATGTCCTTACATTCATCAGCTAGAATGTACCGTCTGGTTCATGCAGTTCTTTTTTTAGGCGTCATAGCAGCAGAGTAGATGCAGGATTTAGCAAGTCATTTTAGATGTCATGACTGAGCATTTTCGCATTATTTGGTATAGCATCCAATCATTTTTATATATCTGGATTACGCTTGCACATGAGTTTAAATAACTCAGGGAAGTTTCCGGCATTTTTTGTGCCTTCGTTCTCTCAGTATCTGTGTAGGGGTGTCTCTTGCTTTGCACACATGAGCATAATGTCCAATACAACTTTTATGTGCTCCTGATTTTTTTCTATCATTTCACCATGTCGGCTCTCTGTGTTGACAAGTCGATAAATGATTGTGCCACGATCGAACTTGTCGCATATCTGATGAGCTCTGCTGCTTTCATGTTTATAACAAGCCGTGTTCATGTGTTTCCAATCCTTATATCCATGTCGTCTGAATTTCTCTTCCAAGCCTCTCTCACCGAAGTGTCGACACATCTTACAAAATACTGCATCTTTACTAATGCTGTACTCTAAAAAATGTGAGGAGAAGCTCCTCGCCTTGTGTCCAAAAACTGAGACGGGGTACTGCTTGAGTTTGGGCTGTGCTGCCGGTTCATCAGTAGCTGACAGGTCCACAGGAGTCAATGAGGGAGCTGCAGGTGCGCTGGGTGGGGTCGATCAAGAAGAGATGGGAGTCGGAGTGGACAACTCGGCAGACTTTCAACTGGGTGAAAGTGGTGACTCTTTTCTTCAATAACAGTCCCTTCTGTCCCGCCAACATAACTCACGTCCCCCATGGAGCCGACACTAGCTTGTTTTTTGCTAGCATGTGAAGATGGTTTTGGTGAAGCGCAGGCAGTCAAGACTCAGTTCTCACTCTTTTAACATACTTAAACATAGATAACTGTTGTGCCATAGCAATGCATTCATTTAACTGCAGAAGCCTGTGTCTGCAATATAGAATCGACTGCTCTTCTCAGTCACCATTTTCTGCCAAACAATCGCCAGATTTTGATGTGTGTGTGCGAGCGTAACACATCTGGGGTGAGGAATGATGGCCTGTTGTGATTGGTCTAGACCTCACATGTGATAATAGCCAAATAAATGTTGTATTTTTTTCTATATAGAAACAGTTTTGTCTTAAGGCTTTATTAAATTGCTTTTAATAATGCAAAATAAAAGTTACGAAAATTCTCCCAGTCATTTAGGGTGGGCCAGTAGCACAAGTGGCTGGGCCCAGGCCCGTAGGCCCACCCGTAACGCCACGCCTGGTTCAGACAGAATTTTGTCCGGTTCTGGCCTTTTCAGGCCTGATTAAAGTTCTGAAGAAAATCGATCCATTCATTGATCAAAACCTGCCAGACACACATGTATAAAATATAAATGTGATGTTTGTGGTGTCGACTAAATTGGCGATGACGTCTCAGGTGTCAGTGATGAAGTAGAAATCATATGGACGTCATTCTGTGGTCAGTTTTCTGTTTGTGACTTTATCTGGAAAATTACAGTTGTTCTCAGTCTTCTTTTGGCTGAAACAATCTGAACTTTCTCTAAACTGTAACGTCCAGTTATCACAACTGTTTCATGATCATCACAACCTTATTGCATGTTTGCAAAAGCTTGGAACTGACCCAAACCATTTTGTTCATGTTTCAGCTCATTATTGTGTCAGTAAACTGATCAGTTGTTCCTTTGGAGACCCTTCTTCTACTCCTCCCACCGTGAACACAAGTTCTCAGGAATTGGATCATCCCATCCAATGCCTCTACGACACAGCTCCTGTAGAATGTATTTTCCACTCAGGGTGAAGGGAGCTACAAACCCAAGCAGATCATATAGAGAGGCAACAACTGACAGGAGACCACATTGTGTTGGGGGGTGGTCCTTTGCATCAATGTTGAAGGTGAAAGTGTCATTCTCTATAGACAACTGAATGCCAAGTATGTGACCGTCAGGTGTTGCATCTGGGTTGAGGGTGAGCGGGTCGGTGGTTACTGCCCTTTCAGAAGGTGCTACACAAGAGAGGACCTCCCTTCTGTTTGAGTTGAACTTGTGTAGAAGCAGACCCGCAGCTTTGCAAAGCCGTTGTGCCTTGACAATTAATTCCTTTGCCTCTTTGACTGTTGGAACACTGGTTAGCCCATCGTCCATGTAGAAGTTCTTCTCTACGAAGGCTGAAGCTGAAGGGTGGCCGGCCTTGTGCTGCTGTGCTAGATACTTGAGGCCAAAGTTGGCACAACCAGGAGAAAAGGCGGCACCGAAAAGGTGTACTGTCATTCTATACTCCTTTGGTTCAGTTTCTAACTGTCCATCCTCCCACCAGAGTAACCTCAAATAGTTGTGAACTTCTGGTGAGATGTAGAAGTGGTGGAACATCCTTTCGATGTCACAGATCACAGCAACTGCTTCCTTTCTAAAGCGACAAAGAACTCCCATCAGAGAGTTGATTAAGTCAGGGCCTGTCAGTGAAGTGTCGTTTAGAGAGATGCCACAGAATCTTGCTGAGCAATCAAAGACAACTCTTAGCTTGCCTGGCTTCCTGGGGTGGTACACCCCATGATGTGGGATGTGCCACACAGTCTCTCCTTCAAAAGGTGAAGGGGCTGGCTCTGCGTCACCTTTATCGATGATCTCTTGCATGAAGGCTGTGTAATGGTCATAATACTGTTTGTTGGCCTTAAACCCTTTTTTTATGTGTTGTAGCCAAACGGTAGCCAGCTTTTTATTGTTTGGGAGAGATGGGTTAGGGTTACCACTGACCTTGAAGGGAAAGGGCATCTCATCTTCCTTCTGTTTAATGTTGTTACTGAGACACAAACTTATCTTCATAGGTCCTTTCGCTGAAGTCTGATTCTAGGACTTTGAGTACTTGAGTACATACGTTGGTATGTGGCACTGGTATTTCCTTCACTGCAACTCGGTGCACAAAACTTTGGTTTCCCTGTCTATCCAAATGGGGATTGGCTGACCCTATAATGCTCCAGCCAAGCACAGTTCTTTGAGCGATCATTTTCACCACCCGTGATGAAATCCAAGGGGGCGAGTGCTGATGGACAGTCATAACTGATTAACAATCCCACCTCGCAGTCTTGGAGAGGTGGTAGCTTGCTTACAAGGTGTTGCAGATGAGGCCACTTGAGTGCAGTACCTCTAGTAGGGATATGAGACTTGTCGCCTGGGATAAAGTCTCGTGTGTAGGCCTGGTGCACTTTGACATAGACATAGAGAGTCCACGAACTTGTAGACCACTGGCAGTTTTACTTGCTATTACTGTGTTGACGGCTGTCATGGTGCTGAGTTTAAGTTGCACTGATTGAGTGGTCACATTCAGTTCTGTCACTAAATCCTCCAAGATAAAGGTAGAGTCACTCTGTGTGTCAAGAAGAACATAAGTTAGAATTTCCTTCTGGGGCTTTGTTGCTGATGACACAAGAACTGGAACAATGCTGGAGGTAGCAGAAACATTTTGTGTCAGTGTGTGGGCCATGACCTTGTGAATTTCTTTGCTTGCAGGGTCTCCTGTGGCTACAGAACCTTTACTTGATGTTTCCACAGGTTTTGTGTTTTTCTCCATGTGGAAGGAGATTGGATGACATTGACCACGTGCTGCACGTGTGCCGCCTTTTACACTCTTTGGTGGTGTGTCCTTTTCTTAAACACCCAAAGCAAAGATGATTTTCATGAATGAAGGCTTTCTTCTCATCTGTACTCTTTACTGCAAAGGTCGGACACTTAGCACCATGATTTTCATCTCTACAAACTAAGCAAGGTGGCCTTGGCTTTGAGTTTTCTAGTGTTTCTGAGTTTGTTTTTTTTTCAGTTGAGTGCTTGTGTTGAGCGCTTTAGCTCTCTTTGGGAACCTCTCATCTGTGGCTCTAATGTTCATTAAGAGGGGGGAGGCAATGAGGTTACAAGCTATTCGTGCTTCCTTTTGCATAAACTCTGTGAATTGTACAAAACTTGGATAATCTCCAGATTTGTCTAACTCTTCCACAACAGTACGGCTCCATCTGCGCACCATCCACTCAGGCACTTTTTTGAGATGCTTGTGATTTTCCTCATAATCATTCATGTGATGCTCAAACAATGACACCTTTTTCATTTTGGAGACATTGGCTACTTTACTGACACAAAAGTGGGCTTTTGAAACATGAACAAAATATTTGGTTAAGTTATGACCTTTTTAAAACATGCACTAGAGTTCTGATATCTGATGAAACGGTTGTGGCGACGGCACTTACAGTTTAGAGAAAGTTAAGATGAAAAATGAACCAAATCGATCGAGACAATCTTGAGAGAGAAAATGATCAGAGCTGTGAAACCTGCAGGACGCAGCACTAAATGTTGTTCTTGGACAATGTGGAGTTCTTTAAAGAACTCCATTATCTGTTGGAATTCCAGGAACAGAACAGCTTCTCTATAATATAATGGAACCAGATGGTTCTAGTCCTGTGGAACTCAAACAGACAAAAATACATTTAAGAAACTTTTTTTCTGCAGTAGAATCCACTGAACTGTTTTCTTTTCTGCAGAAACATTTACAGGGTGAGACAGACCATGAATGTCAGAGACACAGACCAACCACGGCCTCTGAAGTCATTTTCATATGGAGACAGTTCTTCTTTATTTCAGTGGCAGTTTGACTGTCAGGTCACATGACATTAACTGCACTTGTTTTCCTGTTTCTTTGTTTTATCAGCTCATTTAATTCCACTGCTGACGATGATAAAGTGACAGATTTTTCTTTGTGGATCTGTTTGACAAAGTCATGTAATAACAGAACAGCAGATCACACTGAGTCACTGTGAACATCTTCAAAATTATAAAATCACATTTCCATAATATGTTGACAGTTTATATTTAAGACTTTAAAGAGACTTGCAAACATCTCGTCTCACCCTCCCCTTGATTGAAAGTGTAGATCTTGAGTCAGTGTTTGGTTCGTCTGTCCCGTCTGTAGATACGTCAGTCCCTCCAGGAAGGTTTGAAGTCACAATCACAACAATTCACACAAATTCAACCAGTCCACATCAACTATGTGCAACATTGAAAATTTGTCCAAACTCTGCAACTTTTCCTAAAATTTGTCCAATCATCATTGCTCCCTGCAAGTTCCACCAATCACAGCACCCCCATGTGAACATCACACACGTACGTCTCAATGAACCGACTCAATATCTTGTTTTATTATTCACTTTTTTTTTGCTTTTTTTTTTTATCTTGTCACTGGTCCTGAAAAGAACACATTTGTTGTTGTTATTGACATTTGTCAACACTCTGTTCACGTTTATTTTATCATTTAATGCTGTTTTTGAGTTTGAGAATATTACAGATGGAGGATGTTTTCTCAGATCACTTCTCTCCCCTCAGTGATGTTAAAATGTCAGTGAGTTCCTCTGCAGAACATTCACAGTTCTGTTTGGTTCTGGTCAGCAGCGTCCTGAGCTCGTACGGTCCCTGAATGTCTCGGTGCTGTGTGGGTGCTCTTCCTCTATTTCTGGACGCATGAGTCATCTTCACTCACGTTACACAATAGAAACTTCACTCTACTGTGAGTCGACTGCAGCACAAATAGAAGCTCAGAGCTTCACTCACTGGTCTGAATTACTGGAAGCCTCACGTCCCTCGGAGTAATCAAGTAAATTTACTCACATATTACACTCAGACTTGAGTATTTTGATTTATTAATTTACTTTTATACTTAATAATTTAAAGATAATTATTGTACTTTGCAGATGAGGATTTAAAACACTTGTAATGATCCTTTAATATAAAAAACATCACTGTTCAATAAATGAAACCAGCTGACAGAAAAATAATCAGCAAAATAACAATTTACAGCGGAGAAATAAGTATCTTTAGTCAGTGTGGGGCAGTAATGGATTACTTACAGGAATCTATTACTCAGTGGTGGACAAAGTACTCAACCCCAGTACTTGAGTCAAAGTACAGATACTCCTGGTCAAATATTACTCAACTACAAGTGAAAGTTGCTCAGTCAAAATTTTACTTTAGTTAAAGTACTAGAGTTCTTGCTTTTAAAATTACTTAAGAATTCAAAAGTACATATTTTTAAAAATACTTAAGTATTCAAGTACAAATGACAAAGTACATTTTCTAATATCAGTACATGCTGTATTGTTTTCATGATGCATTTACTGAACCTTGTAACTCTGTAAACCACCTGATGAAGCTCTGACCTGCTGTAGATCCTCTCTGATACATAAAGTCTATAGAAACACCTTAAAAACTTCAACACAGAAACACAATCAAAAACAAAAACAAACAGCTGTTGTCATTTTCTGATGTAACTGTATTAAAATCACATCATTAAATCAGATTGAAGTCGACTGTAAGGATTTCTCCAAGTCTGTTAAATAACTCAGATTTCTTTCTGTATTCAGAGGCAGTATATATACATGAATTATGAGGTATTTTTCACTCCGATAAAAACAATCCAACTTTAAAATCTACCTGGAATAATGAAGAATTATAATAACATGTTGAGATTTAATTGAGTTTTTCTCCATGACCTCTTTCTGTTTGAATGACAGAGGGAGAGTTTGTTCTTGTTGCAGACGCCTCGATGACGTGTTTCTGCTTTGACATCAGTCCCATTTGAGAGGAGCTCTGTGATTGGTTTCCTTCTGTGAGGAACACGTCATGTGACCAATTGCATTTTAGAAAAGAAAAAAACACCAACAGCTGACTTCAAAGCTGCGCTTAGTGGAAAAGTAACAACAACCTTCATAGAAATGTAGTGGAGTCAAAAGTACAATATTTATCTTTGAAATGTAGTGGAGTGAAAGTCTGAAGTTTACAAAAAAACAAATACTCAAGTAAAGTACAGATACTCAAAACATGTACTTAAGTACAGTACTCAAGTAAATGTACTTCACTACTGTCCACCACTGTTATTACTGTAATATTACTTTACCTGGTAAAGATAAGTGTAAGAGATTACAATTTACAAAATTATATTACAGTTACTAATCTAAGTAACTCTGAGTTACTTTTTGACTCAGGTAGTTTATTTCACAATAATGAGTTACTCACTGAAGATGATCCCTCTGTTTACATGACTGTTCACATAAAAATTAATCATTTCACACAAAATATTTATTTTAAAATGATTTTGTTTGGGAAACACCGAATCAGAACGTGATGTTCCCGTCAATCCACCGTCCACTTCCTGCAAAAAACTGACCTGTTGTTGTTACGATTCCCGCTCCCAGTGACTTTCGTTCTGGTCCCGTCCCAGTCCCAGTCCAGTCAGCAGTGAAACTGATTCCCATCCTGTCAGCCTCTAGTGTTCATCTCTGTTCTCCTGTAAACTGTGAATCTGTGTTAAAACAAGTCAGACTCCTCGTTACACTCAGTTCTGGTGCCAGACTTTTAAAAAGAGTCAGGACCCTGAGGGACCCAATAGTAGTGTTTAAATTTGTCACATGACTCTCTGAAGGTCACGTTGAATCCCTTTTTTTATGGTCTTCCTCTCGTGGTTCAGCTCCATCATCTCTCCTCACAAAAATGGCCTAAAAGTTTTTTGGGTTTTTTTTGGTAATTAATAATGAGAAGAATCGATGTAGTGGCTGCGTGGTCACAACAAATTAAAGGTACGTGGATGTCTGCACACAGACGACAGCTACATCACACGGACCCCAGCGGAGCCTCGCAGACCCTCGTGATCCTGTAAACATTTAAAGTTTGACCGTGGCTTTAATATTTGGTCGTGTCAGGGAGCCACACAGCTACAGACACAGACTGGGAACCAGAGCAGCAACCAGAAAACACCAGTACAGAAAGAAATGAGCAAAAAGTCCATGTAAAGTAGCTGAAACGAGCTGATACACTAGTTTGCTATTATTAATAGTTTTAATAATATGTCACTATTTGCATCTGTTTTCCTGAATACACTCAAAAATAATTAACCCAAATGTGTATTTTAATAACATGTAATGTTATAACATCAGTTTAATGTAAAGAGTTTGGTTTAATACAAAGTTTGAGTCAGTGTGAATAAATGAAAAAGCTTGTCTCTGATCTTCTGTCATGGAGTGTCAGCAAGGCATTATGGGTCAGGACCTGAGTTTGTTTCATGCTGCTCTTTAATCCTCAGGTTGTAGAATCTTTAATAACAGTGTTTGTGTTGCAGCAGCAGACGGAGGCTTCAGCTCTTATCTCTGAGAGCAGCAGGGGGCCGGGGGGGGCAGGAATGAGGCCACGGGTGCTGCTCTGCTGGTGGTGTGTGTGTGTGTGTGTGTGTGTGTGTGTGTTTTTGGCTGCAGGCTCACTGTCAGTTGATTCGCTGTCAGTTGATTCTGTTGCAGGAATTTTAAGTTGCTGATATGACAGATGGACGATCGAGCTTTATTCAGAACAACACCTTCCTCTCTCTCCTGTGATATCACACCAGCATCTCTATCATGAACATACTGAACGTTTCAAAATGCACCGTCCGCCCACGCCAAGCTGCAGTCATGTGGCAACTGTATGTACGGCTGCACAGGTGACACACAGCTGGACTCTGATTGGTTAGAATGAGACACTGAGGAAAGAAGGAGATAAGAAACGAGGCAATATGGAGGAAAGAAGATATTCATAAAACTGACCCTTCATGAAGCCCCGCCCTGCTTAGTTACTGTTGCTAAGCCTGTCAAACTTTCCATTCTCACACTGAAATGATTCAGTTTACAGTGAAAACAGCAGCAGATTTAACATCGAAACTGGGAGTAACTGTTGAAACAGTCGGTCTGTGATTCATTAGAGACGTAAATAAAAGCAGATTCTCATTTCTAGCTGACAATGGCAGATTTTGTCGCTAAAATAAAGACTCATGAGCAGATTTCATAAGTGTAGCTGCTGATGTAAGCTAATGCTAATGCTAACTTGACTTGAGTCAGCTGAGAGTCTCCAGCTGATGTTTTAATGTTTCCATCGACACGTTTTAAAACCAGAACTCTGTGAAAGTGTTTATGTAAAGTTAGCTAACAGCTGCATACATGATGTAACATTAATGCTAACAGACTGAGGCTAAAGCTAGCTTACATCTCAGCAGCAGTGGTGTCTAACAAGTTTGTCTGGAGGTAAAGTTAAAGCTAGCAAGAGGTAGCCAGACATGCTAATGTTAGCAGCTCATGTTAAAGCAGATGTGCCGATGTGTTTCATGTCACATCCAGACTCATGAAACTCTGAGTATTACTGTCCTCAGATCCTCCTGCACACCTTCAACTCAGAGACACATGAAAGCTTGATAGACCTGCTTATGTTTGCTAACCTATGACTGGACACCAGTGGTGGCTGGTCAGTAGAGGAGAACCTGCGTCCTCAGCGTTCATCTGAATGATGCTGGTTTACACATCGTCAACCTCTGGGTGGCAGCAGAGAGCGAGAGGCTCGATCTACACCTGATAATTAATACAGCAGAGTGAGATCTCAGGTGTGTTGATAGGTGGAAGAGTTCAGAGCATCAGCTGCTAGAATGGAGATATAAAATCCATGAAATCACCATAAACAAGGTGTTCTGACAGGAGAACATTAGAAGAGAACCCGGAACCTGGAATTAATTCTTAAATCTTGTTCTTTTCTAACAGGTGTGTTTATAATTTTCTTCTATTGAAGGTTTGTGGTATCAGATTTCTTTCATACATATTGAGGTACTTTTTGCTGACTTTAATCTTTCAGCATAAATTATACAATAAAATATAATTACTATAAAGGATTTGCACAAACTGAAGTACTTTCACTTAATTCAACTAAGCAACTTCCAAAAATGTTCATTTACTCCTGCAAATACAAGTAAAGAGTGACACTGATGTGACACCTTAAGATGTTTACCTGATTTTCACTGTAGACAATAAGGGTTGGGGTTACATTACAGTACCTGATTACAGTCCAGGTCTGTGTTTCTGTTGTCATGACAACAGCAACAGAACAAACCATTTGGCCATTTGGTGGAGGGTGTCAGAGCTTCAGTTAGACAGTTATCACATCGTCATAGCAACAGTGATGAGACAACAGCTGGACTGAGGAGACAGAGAAGGGCAAGAGGACATTAGGAAAGAAAAGACAAGTAAGAGAGAAGGAAAAAACAAATAGAAGGACAAGGGAACAGAGAGAAGGAAGAAAAAGAAACAAGGCAGGATGGAAGGGAGGAAGGAGGACAGTGGGTTAGAAAGGAAAGAAGGAAGAAAACAGAAGAAAAGGAAAGATCAGGAAAGACATAAGTGATTAGGAAAGGAAAGATGCTGAAGGAAATAAAGTCATATGAAAGGAAGAGGGGAAAATATTAGGAAGGAAGGAAGACAGGAAAGGAGGAAGAAGGGAACAAGGTGAGGAAAGGAGTCAATCAAAACATCACAAACATCCTGCAGACGTTAAGAGACACTGTGATGTCATCAGTGTCAACCATTGACCACAGCCGTTGCTGTAACGATGAGCAGCTGGGTGTGGTCACATCTCTGTGAGCTGAGATAAAGGCCTGCCAAAACACACACACACACACAAACACACACACACACACACACACACACACACACACACACACACACACACACACACACACACACACACACACACGTGGTGATGTAACTGTTGCGTCTTGTGATTTTGTGCCATGAGTCAGAACGAAACTAAACAGGTCGAGGCAACCTGTTGGCGGCCATGTTGGAGGGTGAACTCTGTAAGTATGTTTCTGATCAATACGTCACTGATCAATATATTACTGATCAGTCTGAATAATAGCATTAATACAAACTCACTAACAGATGGAGGCAGCAGACCAACAGCTCCGGTGTTCTGTGAACTAAAATCACTGATTTTATGACTGGAGTTTGGTTGGTTTGTACACAGTGATGTTTGTCTGATATAATGCTGGTCTGTCTGACAGAAAGGTAAAGAGGAGAAAATATTCTAAATACACAAAATATGACCTGTCCCTTTACAGTAATATGTAGCCTGTTAGCATGTTAGCAGGACAGGTTGTGTGTGCAGCTCAGCTCTGCTCCTCTTCCTCTGTTTGTGTCCTCTGAATGATGAAGATGAAGATGTTGCGTTGTGAACGTGTTGATGAAGATGCAGCTCGTCGGAGGTTGAGAACGAGGAGAATCAGTGAGAGCTGCGAATGTGAAGCAGTGACTCAGCAGTTTTCTGACCCACTTACAGCTTCAGGCATCAACATGTTTTACATTTTACTGCATCACAACTCAGCAAAGTCTCTGATGAGACAGAGGAGGAGGAGGAGGAAGAGGAGGAAGAGGAGGAAGAGTGTTCCTGCAGCTTCATACCTGCCAATATATCATTTATCACTGCAGAGCTGAACATCTGAAAGCTGCCCAAGAAGTTGTGATCACAAGAATTCACACAAATTTAACCAAATCAACCAATGAATTTTGTTCTATTTGGTCCAAACTCTGCAACTTTTGTCCAATCATTGTTGCTTCCTGCAAGTTCCACCAATCACAGCAGCCAACCTTCTTATGTAATTCTCTCTTGACTACAAACATCACAACATGCAGCACAATTTTAGAGAAAAGCTGCAGTGAAATCAGACATTTCAGGATGCAACGATCCCAAAAAAGCCTTGTGAAATCCTGCAGGGACGGATTCATGGACACTCAGACATTTGGGTTTTAAGAATCATTTCAACAAAACAACAAAGTCATCAGTTCAGTGCTTTTCTTTTTTCATGACTTCATTTGGAAATGATAATGAATAAAGTTCATTTTAAAATACATTACAATGATTTAAACCTCAAACTTTTTATTCTGTGTACCACCTCAGAAAATACTGAGCTCTCTGAGTCCCTCCTGACTACAGCTGAGCAATTCTGAAAAAATATATAACTGTGATTATTTTTACTCATACTTTATTGTGATATTGGAGGGAATGATCATTTTTACATCATTATTATCATTTTCAGTTATTTTTTACTCCTCTCTGACAGTAAACTGAATATCTTTGAGTTGTGGACAAAACAAGACATTTGAGGACGTCATCTTGGACTCTGATCAACATTTTCTGACATTTTATGAACCAAACAACTGATCGATTGTTAGAAAAAATATTGCCAGTAACACAGTTACTTGGGTAAAAGTACTTGGTTCGTTCACTGACAGCTTGACTCTTCCAATGGGCGTCGCTCCTCTTCTTCCTCTTCTTCTTTTGTCTTTGTGTTTGAGACGTAAATTATCTTGTTCGTATCACCAAGGAGGTTGTTAGTACCGGTCACTGCATCAGAACACACAGAACACACACCAAGCTCCT
This sequence comes from Lutjanus erythropterus, assembly GCA_020091685.1. NCBI lineage: Eukaryota > Metazoa > Chordata > Actinopteri > Lutjaniformes > Lutjanidae > Lutjanus > Lutjanus erythropterus. Next base: position 314,703 of record CM034599.1, read on the forward strand.
GAGAACATGCAGAGCACACACACACACACACACACACACACACACACACACACACACACACACACACACACACACATCTTTATATCTTGTTGTTTCACTACAAAGAAAAGCTGCAAAAAATTTTTTATTTTTGCTGATAAACTAAATGTGAACTTCACATTTCCTGATGATGCATTTATGGACTCATATAACATCTGTGGCCAAATGTTGAAACTACTGAATCCCAGATCCTCTGAATACTGAATCCTAGATTCTCAAACTGTGGTACGTGTACCACTGGTGGGACACGAGCTGCTTCTAGTGGGACACAGAGGAATATCAGATTTTTTTTCTGAAAATGACGTAAATTATTTCAGAAATATATAACATTGTCAAAATGCTGCAAAATTTTGAATGAAAACAACCTGTTACATCGTCAGGATCATACATGCAGCGTGATCAAACATCATCCATCATTACTGGGACTTATGATTCAAGTTTTCTGATAATAAAATATCAGAAAATGGTGTAAACTGTCACAGTCTTGTCAACTGAAAAACGTGAAAACACAGACGTACGTCCGTGCACTCCACCTGTTTTCACACTATTTTTCAACCAATGATCAATCTGGCTATAATTTTTCCACTAATCAATCAGTTGTTGGATCCAGAAAATGTCAGGAAATAATGAAAATCGATGTGGATCCTGTTGTGTAGTTTTGGGTCGTGGCTTGAACACTGTTTAAAGCGTCTGTTACCATAGTAACAGCCGTGGATGTTGTGTCACAGCCAGGTTGTTGTTTTGTGTGCATGAATGAGTAAATGTTGCTTGGTGGTGTTTAAGTATGATTTTGGTAGTTTTATTGTTTTAGTGAGAGTTTAGTTCAGTGTTTTCTGTCCTTGGTAACAAATCTAAACTATTCCTGCAGGCGTCAAACCTCCTGCTGTTTGTTTTCTGTCTCCATTTTGTTTTTCTGTTTGTGTTTTTTCAGTCAGAGTGAGACCCACACTCTCACCATCATGTTCTCCTCCTACACACCGAGCTAGAGAACCTCCACTCTCAGCTGACGGAAGGAATTCTGGGAAATGTAGGAAATCACTGACCCCCCCAAAATTAAATGCCATCACAACTGTGTGACAGGCGGAGGAGCTTGAGTTTAATTTATCCTCCGGGGTGTGGCAGTTGGGTGGAGTTTAACTGAGCCTGTGTGTGTGTGTGTGTGTGTGTGTCAGGGTGGTCTGATGGTGGGAGGTCTATTTTAGTGCAGCATCTCCCTTTTTGTCTCTCCCACATTCCTTCCAGCTGATTGGACGGTGGGGTGTGGTAACCTAGCAACCTTCAGATATCTCCAGCATTCCTCTGAGTTATCTCCCATCCCAACAGACTCACAGAGCTGCTGACAAACACTGACTCTTTCAGCTGATCGACAGTCTCCTTAAATATCTGACACATATAATTATTCATAATAATAAAGATCTTTATGCAGCCTGAGTTGGACCCAACAGTCGACTGAGATTCTTCCAGTCGATCAGTCGTTTTTCTTCCTCTGTCAGTCAGTTTGCGTCACAGTTACAGGATAAAACAAATAGAAGCTACAGAAACACACAGGGAGAACATTTACATGAGGAATTAAAGGGAATCATAAATATATTTTATATTAGCTGGAGCACTTATTAAAAAATCTCCTGGTTACCAACATGTTTTGTCTGTTGACTGATGAGAGAAGATAAAGGAGTGGTAACAAGTTTCAGTTCTTACACAGGACAGCTGACGCGCTGTCAGACGCTTCACCAGAGCGCACCGCGGAGCGCAGGTCAGCTGACGCGCCGTCAGACGCTTGACCAGAGCGCACCGCGGAGCGCAGGTCAGCTGACGCTTGTTTCTGTCTCTGACAGGCTCAGATTGTTCTTGTTAGTGTCTGACATCATTATGGAAAGGATCACTACAGTCAGAGAGATTTTTTTAAACAGGAAGAGACGTTTGGTTTAACCAGAAACAGCTGATTTATTGATCTCAACAAACTCACCAGAATCATTTTTCATCATCGTCAGCTTCATTCAAACTTTACAGAAACTAAAACTCAACAAACACATCTTAGTTTGTCTTTCCACTGTCCAACAATCACCAACCCAGGTTTAGTCCAAATAAATCCTTAATTCACGAGTAGAGGAGCGCAGAGCGTCCAGCGCAGGTGATGCTGGACAGCTGGAGAGGCGCTCCGCGGTGCGCTGATTTATAACTGAACTATAGGAGGACGCACACTTTGAATTTCTGTCACTGTGAGAAAAATCTGATCACATCACAGATGAGGAAGAAAGACGTTCAAATTTTGAGTCTTAATAGTAAAACACACTCATGTAGGCTGATAGGGAAGTTTAGTTTGGTGCGCTGCACTGAAAGCGTTTGTATATGAAGGACAAATCTGATTGGACTGAAGAAAATCACCTCAGACAGATGTGTAAGTCACAGTCATGTGACTCAGCTCTGATGTTTTTTAAATCTTTGTACTGATTAAAATATTGAGCAGTTAAACTGACTTTTCACCATATTTCTGATCCATATTTTCCTGAAGATTCTCTTCTGTTTACAGGAATCAAAAACAGAACCATGTTATTTGTTTCTATATTTATAAAAAATTAAAAATCTCAGTTTGGTTTATTGGACAGAGCAGTGACCACGTAGAAAAGGTCCCACTTTGACCTCCCAGAACTTCCTGTTTCACTGGATGACATCACTTCCTGTTTCTAAGAAGATGATCCTCAGTGTTTCATGTATATATCTCATACACTGAAGCTGTTTTCATGCACATGAACTGAACTGTTCTGCAGCAGCTGACTGCTGAATCCTGTCAAATCACAAGGATTCAGTCCAAAATGTCTCACTGAGTCAAACGTGGACGTCAGTTTCCTCCTTATCATCAGCAGGTCGTATGTTTTGTCAGATGGAGCAGATTTTCATTTTCAGGTCAAACTCCCGCCAGCAGCGTTGCCTAGCAACAGCAGCGACTTCCTGGAAACAAAACGTGAATCTGAAAATAGACACAGAGCAAACGAGAGGATGATGAGCCATTCAGATATCTGCTGATTCTGACAGAGACTCTGTGGTTCTGTCTCTGAGAACTCACCTGGTCGGCTTTAAAGACTTTGTTCTGCAGCATGTTTGTGGTTCTACCTCTGAGAACTGTTCTGTGTGTGGTTCTGTTTCAGGTGAGCTGAAGAATCTGCTGCAGAGAAACTCCAGTAAACATGTGAGTTGACCTTTTTCAGACTGAAACAGTTCCAGTGTTTTAGATGATTTTTGTGCATTAAGTACCAAAAAGTGTTTTATTATTGATTATAAATATATTATTGATGCATTCATGTTACAGCTGGTCAATGTGCAGCTCACTTCAGTGACTTTATATGCTGCAGGTGTTTCATCCAGTTTCCCTTTTTAAATCTTAAATTTGCTGAATTTCTTCCACAATCTTTTATTTGTTTGGCGACCCAAATAAAATCTCCTGTGACCCACCTGAGGGTCACGACCCAGAGTTTGGGAACGACTGCTCTAATCTACAATAATACATCATCATTTATCATATTTCATATTAATATTCTGAATCCACAAAGGAACATGTAACTCGTCACCTTCCTCCATTGAGGCTGAACAGAAACGTGAGAGAGGAGGAGCGGATACCTGATCCCTCCGGCTGATCGATCAGGTTATTGATCAGCTGGAGCCATCAGATTGTAAGTGATCTGTCTCCAGAGACAAACACAGACAACTTTCTCCTCTGGAGTCTGAACATGATGAAGGAAGGAGGTCGCTGCTCTTTTAGTTTTTAAGACATAAGAGGTGTGAGACTTTTTCTGCAGCTGCCATTTTAATATATTTAACATCCAACGATGAGGGAGAAATAAATCATTTTTAATTAATAAATAAATCAGGAAATAACTGAACAGTGCAGTTACTCTGTACAATAATTCAATAACTTGACTGTTATATAAGATTTGTATTTACTCATATATAAATGTATACAGTGTTTAACAAATTTATTAGACCACCTGTCATAAAAATGAGAAGACATAAATATTTTAGAAATCTCAAAAAGTTGTTTAAAACTAAAATGTTGTTGTTATTTATTTGTCAAATAACAAACTGAAACAACTAAACAGTCCTTTTCTTTGTCCGTCCTCTTTGGTCTTTAACAGTTTGCATCTTGCTGACATTGTTTTTATGTATTTGTCTCTTTTGTTGTTGAGGTCAGATAGTTTCTATCTGTTCAGACTTCAGATGAAACTTTTCTGTGATCAATCTTTGAATCTACTAAATCCAAAATTAGTTCAACAGGATTCAAATCTGGACTTTGACTTGTCCAGTCCATCAGGTCCAGAACTCCAGAGTCTTTTTCTTGGTCAAATCGTCTCTGCGCAGATTTGAAGTTTGCTTTGGTTCATTGTCTTGTTGGTTTATGAACCCACGACCAATCAGATTCAGTCCAGAAGGAATCCCATGATGCACTAAGATGTTGTGGTTGACGTTCTTGTTCATGATGTCGTTGATTTTCACTAATTTGTCCACGACGTTTCCACAAATGGAACCTCACACCATGATGGAACCTCCACCGTGTTTCACTGTGGCTGCATCTGACATCAAAACGTCCTCCAGCTTTTCTGTGGACATGAAGACGACGACGCTGACTGAAGAGGTCAAACCTGGACTCGTCCGTCCAGAGGACCTTCTTCCAGTCATCAACAGTCCAGTGTTTGAGCTCCCTGGTAAATCTGAGGAGTTTCTGGATGTTTGCAGGCCTCGATAATGTCTTCTTAGCAGCTCGTCTTCTCTTTAAACCTTGTTCCATCAGTCGTCTTCTTCTGGTCGTTCTGGAGACGTTCTCACACTCTGATCTAGAAACATTTGTCTCTGTCTGAAGATCAGCACTGGTCTTCCTTCTGTCTCTAGTTCTTTAAATCTTGAGGTGTCAGTTAACTTTCGGTTCCTGCCTGTTCCTCGGTGTATTTTGTAAGAACCGGTCTCTGCAGTCGACTCAAAGCAGACTTGTCCACACTGTGAGACACTTTATGTCTTTCCCTGTTTGTCTCAGAGACCATCCAGCATCATGAAGTGTTTTAATGTGGGCTCTTTCATTTTCAGTGATGTTTTACCGTTTTAAACAGAAATTATGAATTTCAAACTGATTTCATCTTTTTAGACTCAAAGTTGAGTCGATTCACTGAAATGAATCAAACATTCAAACACTAAAACTCATTTTTCTGTTCAGGAATGAAAGTAAATAACTATCATTTGAAATCTTAATCAAGAAACAATAATGTGCTTTACTATTGTTTCTGTTTTTTTGTAAAAAAAAGTAATTTTGAAAATTCATGGATAACAATAATAATAATTGTATTTTAAAATTAAAAATATAATTTCAGTTAAAGAGCTTCTACATAAAAACTGATTTATGTAATTACCAACGCTGTTAATGTAGAGCAGCTGAGGTGTGAAGCTCACACTGCTGCTGCTCTCATTCATTTATTAAACAGTGATGCACATTGAGAAGATAATTGTGTTTTATTAGTGTTTAATATCAGTGTTACTGTTAATGCAAATATATAAAATAAGAGACGTACATTTACTGTGAGAAACATGAAATGTACGTTCAAAAAAACAGGTGCAAACATGTTACAGGCAAGTCTTTCCTGTAACAATTATTGATTATTTATCTGTTCATCATTTTTAAGATGAATCAATCAGTTGTTTGTGAAAACAGGTGGAACACGTACAGATGAACGCCCAGGAACTCCACCTGATCAATCTGGCGATCATTTTTTCTACCATTCATATATTTTGACATTTTATGAACCAAACGACTAATTGATGAGCAGAAAAAATGATTGCCAGATTGATCAGGTGTAGCGATTGGATGTATGTCAGTGAGCTCCACCTGTTTTCACGTTTGAACCTATTTTTCAACTAGTGATCAATAATTTTTTCACCAATCAATTAGTTTTTTAGTCCATAAAGTGTCAGAAAATAATGAAGAACAATCAATGAATCCTGTCACAATCTTGTCAACTGAAAATCAGGTGAAAACAGGTGGAGTCACAGACGTACGTCCCGATGTCTTCATGCGGTCGGCAGATCTTTGATCCCGTGGTGATCAGTGAGGAGAAAGTGACCACAGCTCCCAGTTCAACCAGTCAAACACACACCAACACATGAATCATTCAGTGACACCAAACACCAGCAGACATCAATACAGGAGGAGGGTTAGAGAACAAAATCTGTCAAATCTGCACAAACCGTGACACTGAGCCACAAAACTGATCAGCAGTCAGCAGGGAGGAAACAGCGTGCAGCTTTTTAACAGGACTTCATTCTGTCTGCACGAGCAGCTCACTTGGTATTTTATGGGAAAAAACATTAGCAATTGTTTTGTAAACTATTTTTTAAAGAATATAGATTTTTTCTTGTTTAAAATCTTTACATTGGTTACCTGTCTGCTGGAGGCGGGGCTTAGTGAAGGTTCCATTACACCCCAGAACTGTGGAACAAGATCTTTTGTTTTTAACTGATGGTTGTTTGAACTGGTCTTAACTTTCATTTGATTTGATTTATTTTATCTTTGTTTTATTGTTTTAACTGTTCATATTAATGTTCAGCACTTTGTGTTGCTTTTTATGAATGAAGTGTGTCGTATAAATACAGTTGTTATTGTTTCCAAATGTATTGATGAACGTCCACATGTGTGTTTCAGGTTCTGATCAGAGTGGACAACCCCAAAGACAAACAGATACAGACATGATCCCTTATTCTCCCTGAGGTATACACACACACACACACACACACACACACACACACATTTCCATTATTGATTCATCTGTTGATCATTTTCTCCATTGATCAATTAGGTGTTTGGTCTATAAAATATCAGAAAAATTGGTGAAAAATTCAATTATAGAATAAGTGGAGCGCATGAACGTACATCGGTGCGCTCCACATGTTCGCATCTAATTTTCAAATCTTTCTTTTAATATCTGCCGATCATTTTCTCAATTAATCAATTAATTATTTCTGTCATAATCTTGTTAGTTGAAAAATAGGTGCAAACATGTGGAGCGCACCGACGTTTGCACCTATTTTTCAAGTCTTTCCTGTAATGATTATGTTCATTATTTGTATTCACTGACCGCATGTTACCCAGACTTCCACCTGTGTGTGTGTGTGTGTGTGTGTGTGTGTGTGTGTGTGTGTGTGTGTCTGTGTGTGTGTGTGTGTGTGTGTGTGTGTGTGTGTGTGTGTGTGTGTGTGTGTGTGTGTGTTGGACAAAGCTGTGGACTCTGGAATAATCCCTTTGTGTCTCTCGGTCACGTCCAACAATGCAGAGGAGCAGAGTGTTGTGTTCTGACAGTGGAGTTCAAATGTCTGAACGTTCTATAAAACAATCAGCTGACTTCACATCCACAGAGTTTTTATGGTTTTTTAGTCACTTTAGAAGAAAATTCATAAAAATGTTTGTTTTCTGTCTCTCGAGGTGTTTTGGAGTTTAATGTGAGGAACATTTAAGTCACATGTCTGATCAGCTGTTTCTCGTGGTTCTCATGGCTCCACACAGATCTGATGGATCTTTCCTCACATTAAAGGGATAAGTCACCCAAAAATGAAAATTCAGCCATCATCTACTCAACCTTATGCCAATTGAAGGTCGAATTTAGTTTTTTTAGTCTCTCCAAGATTTTCCTGCCTTTTTTTGGGATTGTTTTGGCCTAAAATGTCTGATATCACAACAGCTTTTCTAAAAAAAAATTGTGACACATTGCAATGCAAAAGAAAGCGATTTTTCTGGGATAATTCATTAAAAATTGAATGCAGCTTGTTCCAGGCAGAGCAAAACTGCACTCTGTTCTGAGAGTTATAACTAACTTTATATCAAAAAGGCTCAGAGTTACAAAAAAGATTTTTTTTTAAAAAGTATATAAAATATTTGTAAAATGCACCAGGGAGTTTTCACAAAGAAGCAGAATCTTTTTGGAGCTCAAACTCAACATAAAACAACATAAAATGATGAAATAAAAATGCACAGAGTGTTGATAAATGTCAATAAAAATGATAGATGTGTGACAAAATAAAAAAATATTAATGCAAAAAAATAGAGAGTAATAAAACAAATCACTGAGTCAGTTTGTTGAGATGTGCAGAGCAGCTTCTCTGAGCAACAGCAGATAAGTCAGCGCTGACAGAGTGTCTGACAGCAGCTGCTCACAGCTGGTTAGCTTTGACTTCCAGATGTTTATGAAACACTGAACACATCTGGCACTTGATGGGGCATTGCAGTAGGTGCTTCACCATCTGTTGCCTCGTGGAGATGTGTGCTCTGAGATCTGAGTTCAGACTGAAGATGACAAACATCCTTCATGTTGTGTCACAGAGAGTTAACTTCAGATCAGCAGCTCTCGACTCAACTCTGTGTCTATACGGCTCTGGTCCTGCAGCTGTCTGTCAGAGAAAGCCTCTGCAGCAGATTTCTGTTTTCCAGCTGACTCACACACTCACACACACACACACACACACACACACACACACACACACACACACACACACACACACACAGTGACAGTGTAACTCTGTCAGTTGGGGACTGACTCACCTTCTTCTGTCATTTACTTGCAGCTCTTCATTAATTCTGTGATATAATGTCAATATTGTACCAGATATCTGTAAAATAACACCATGTTATATCTGTCTGTGTCTCTCTCAGGAACTGACCAATCAGCAGTCAGGATGATGCCCAAGGTAAACACTGTTTTTTGTGTTTAAAGTGTCGTCATGTTTCTGTTGGTCGACTGTGTGGGAGGAAGAGTTCTAACATCTCTCAGGTTCCTATTTTTAGCTCCTGAAAGCCAAAGCTGAGAGGAGAACACAGATATTAACTCTAGGAACACCAGAACTCCTGAACTACTAGAACGTACATCAGTGTCATTTTGACCTTTGACCTCCAAACTGTCTCAGGATAAACAGCAGACTGAGAGACTAATGCTTTTATTCTGTTACTTTATCTTTTTATAAATGTAAATCTTGTAACGTATTTTTATATTTATCAACATGTGTAGTAAACTGTAATGATTTCATATATTCACAGCAGTATTTTTCTGTAGGATCAGATTCAAATTTTAGATTAATCCAGAATTACTCCGAGTGAGAAACAGTTCAATGTATTTTATAAAATGATAAACATGTTATTTTAACATTAATAACAAACAGAGTTCACAGAAAATAATCACAGCCTGTGAGAAAAGACGAGACAAGTACAAAGATAAAAAACAAAAAAAGTTTCTGTTTGTAATAAATAAAGGTTCTTTGTTTCAACATTTGAGAACAAAAATTCAGTGAGTTGTTGGTGCTGAGACAAACAGTGTTACAACTGTCCCTGGTCTCCCCTACTTTATCTTTAATTGGATCTAATTAATTAATGACTTGTATTTTAATGTTGGGAAATTGGCAGTCGAGTCCAGTTATGGCGTTTTATTGACAATGTCAGTTGCTAAGCAACCAGGACGCTGTGCAAAAGGTAACAATATGACAGCGGTGATTTCTGTGCAGATAAACATTAATATGCACCAAAAAAATAATGAACCCAAAAACACTGACTTACTGTGTTTTAATTTAATTGAAATAATTTAATGTAATGAATTGCATTTAATACAAAGTTTTTCTATTACGTTGAATCACAACTAATTAGAGGTACGTGGATGTCTGCACACGGACGACAGGTACGTCCTCTGATGAGGACGTTTACGTCACACGGACCCCAGCGGAGCCTCGCAGACCCTCGTGATCCTGTAAACATTTAAAGTTTGACCGTGGCTTTAATATTTGGTCGTGTCAGGGAGCCACACAGCTACAGACACAGACTGGGAACCAGAGCAGCAACCAGAAAACACCAGTACAGAAAGAAATGAGCAAAAAGTCCATGTAAAGTAGCTGAAACGAGCTGATACACTAGTTTGCTGCTCACAGATGCTTCATTATTAATAATAAAATGTCACTTTTTGCATCTGTTTTCCTGAATAAAATGAGGCGTCGTCTCTGCATCAGAAAACACAATGAAACAACGTGCAAAAAGTTGAAATGGTGCAGAAACACAAACTGAGCTAAAGTGTGTTTGATGCAGGCTGAGCTCAAACATTAATGATCCTCATTCATTCCTTCATTAACTGAAGTCTTCTTCCATCTGACTGCAGATCAGTTTGTGTTTGACCTCTGATCCGTGTGTGTGTGTGTGTGTGTGTGTGTGTGTGTGTGTGTGTGTGTGTGTGTGTGTGTGTGTGTGTGTGTGTGTGTGAGCAGCAGCTGGCTCAGACGTCTCCAGGGAGTGTGTTGTCGCTGAGAGGAGGGTCCGGTGTCCCAGGATCCCCCGCCGCCGCCATCATGGTGAGACACACATACACAGATGAAGATGTACGATCTGTCAGATTAATCTGCAGGCAGTAATCTGTAATCTGTGTCTGCAGGCGCGGGTGGAGGACGGCGTGATCGGCTACAAGGACCTGGCAGCGTTACCGAGAGACAAAGCCATCCTGGACATCGAGAGACCAGATCTGATGATCTACCAGCCGCACTACAGCTACAGTCCTCTGGAGGTGAATCACGCTCAGGTTTCTGTGTCCTCTGTTTCATATCTTCAACAAATGTCAAGTTCAGATGCTGAAGAGACAAAAGCTGCAGTTTGTCCCCCGCTCTCACAGACTCCGGATTAATTTGACGGTTGGTTAGCTGAGCGTCTGACTGAGACATGAGACATCGATCAGCTGCTCAGAGCTCGTTAGCACAGCTGAGACCCAGACTAACATCAGACCTCAGTGTCCCAGGGACCTCGACCTGGACTTAAAAACCTGCCACCATACTGAAGTTAATTACTGATCATGTTGGTCGAGACGGACAACAACCACATTGATCACTGATTGACAAATAGTTTGGACGTATTTTACAATTGATTAAAATAAATTTGTTTGCACTCTCCATCCTCACCACTAGATGTCACTCAATCCTGCAGGCGCTGATATTCAACACTTTTTCTGTCATTTGTGAGAAACTTCCTGGTTGATAAAGTTGTATATTTGTGATTGGATGAGAACAGATGTCTCCTGAGAGCTCATTGTTTGTTTCTGTGCAGGTTCTTCTTCTTCTTTCTCTGAGTCTATTTATAAGTTTGAGTGTTTAATCTATTTTTATGTTTCTCTCCTCCTCAGAGGTCCTTGTCTCCTCGCTCCATCTCTCCTCCTCCCTCCCCGGAGGTAAGACTTCCTCTCCTCACGTCCGTCTGTCCATCATGTAGTTTATCTGTTTACATGAACGTTTAAGTTCATGTCCTGAGGGTCAGGGTCATTACTGTCATCAGGTCAAAGGTCACGCTGTTCTTTCATTCTAACAGAAAGAAAATAGTTAGACAATAAATATGATGAAATATTAAAACTTTTTTTAAAATTTGGTTTACAGGTTGTAAGTTTAAGAACCACTTCACACTGTAAAAATATTCTAATATGATTCAAAATTTCAAGGTAGACCGTTCCTTTAAACATGGAGCCTCCACCTGTCTGACCTCCCTGTCCCTCTGTGTCCCTCTGTGTCCCTCTGTGTTCCTCTGTGTTCCTCTGTGTCCCTCCGTGTCCCTCTGTGTCCCTCTGTGTTCCTCTGTGTCCCTCCGTGTTCCTCTGTGTCCCTCTGTGTTCCTCTGTGTCCCTCTGTGTCCCTCTGTGTTCCTCTGTGTCCCTCCGTGTCCCTCTGTGTTCCTCTGTGTCCCTCTCTGTTCCTCTGTGTTCCTCTGTGTCCCTCTCTGTCCCTCTGTGTCCCTCCGTGTCCCTCTGTGTTCCTCTGTGTCCCTCCGTGGTCCTCTGTGTTCCTCTGTGTCCCTCCGTGGTCCTCTGTGTTCCTCTGTGTCCCTCTGTGTCCCTCTCTGTCCCTCTGTGTCCCTCTGTGTTCCTCTGTGTCCCTCTGTGTTCCTCTGTGTTCCTCTGTGTCCCTCTGTGTCCCTCTGTGTTCCTCTGTGTCCCTCCGTGGTCCTCTGTGTTCCTCTGTGTCCCTCTGTGTTCCTCTGTGTTCCTCTGTGTCCCTCTCTGTCCCTCATGTTCCTCTGTGTCCCTCTGTGTCCCTCTCTGTCCCTCTGTGTCCCTCTGTGCTCCTTATGTTCCTCCGTGTTCCTCATGTCTCTCTGTGTCCCTCCGTGTTCCTCTTTGTCCCTCGTGTTCCTCATGTTCCTCATGTTCTTCATGTTCCTCTGTGTTCCTCTGTGTTTATAGAGGGAGTCCAGGGAGTGGCTGGAGAGCCGGTCTCCTGGAGGTTCCTCCCCTGGTTCCACCATCCAGACGAGCAGGACACACAGTACACACAGCACACACACACCACCCACGCCACACACACCAAACACACCACACACACACACCTCTGGAACCAAGAGCACCTTGCAGCACTTCCACAGACCAGGTGAGAACCATTTTATCTTTTATTATATTTAATTTTGATCATCATTAATCAGATTATCATCATGAAACAGCTGACAGTCTGTAGAACACCGTTTGTCCACCAGAGGACACCACATACACATACAGACTGAGGAGTAATAGATTACTCAGTCTGGATTAAAAAAATATTGCCAGATTGATCACTGATTGAAAAACAGAAATGTGAAGACAAGTGGAGGACACAGACCGTGTCTTCGCATTTCTGACAAGATTGTGACAGGATTAATTAATTGATTTTCATTATAATTATATTTCATTAAATTCAACTTCCCATTTTACTAAATGTAATCTTTTTTTATCTGTAACTGTCATGGAATACAGTTTCCTTTATTGTGTCTAGATGATGTAATCCTGTTACATGTAATCTGTTACTCCTGGAGCCTGACAGAGTCCAGGCTCTGCTCAGCTTTATGCTTTTCTTTTCTTTCTGTCAGAAAACGGCTCCAACATCTACAAGAAGCCTCCCATCTACAAACAAGGTGAGTTACGTCCACCTTTAAAGCTGAACGCTGACATTTCAGAGCTGTCAGTGAACACAACAGTGACGTTCAGGCTCACACCGTGTCATCAAGAAGCTTTACTGACAAAGATCTTTTTTTATTGCCGTGAGGAAATTCAGGTTTTTATTGATTTGAGAGTGTTTCCTTTTTTTACCACCAGGATATATAATACCTTTAGTTTGCTCCTGATCAAACATTAATTATTTATTGATTGATTGATTTGTTTATTTCTCAGGGACAGTGCATACTGCATATTAATAAACATTAACTGTACTGTAAAAAAAAAATTAAAAAAGCTGAGAAAAGTCAAAATTTCAGTACTACTTCATCTCTGTGTCTCTCTGTGTCTCTCTGTGTGTCTCTGTGTGTCTCTCTGTGTGTCTCTCTGTGTGTCTCTGTGTGTCTCTGTGTCTCTGTGTGTCTGTGTGTCTCTGTGTGTGTCTCTCTGTGTCTCTGTGTGTCTCTCTGTGTGTCTCTGTGTCTCTCTGTGTGTCTCTGTGTGTCTCTCTGTGTCTCTGTGTCTCTCTGTGTGTCTCTGTGTGTCTCTCTGTGTGTCTCTGTGTCTCTCTGTGTGTCTCTCTGTGTCTCTGTGTCTCTCTGTGTGTCTCTGTGTGTCTCTCTGTGTGTCTCTCTGTGTGTCTCTGTGTGTCTCTGTGTGTCTGTGTGTCTCTGTGTGTGTCTCTCTGTGTCTCTGTGTGTCTCTCTGTGTGTCTCTGTGTCTCTCTGTGTGTCTCTGTGTGTCTCTCTGTGTCTCTGTGTCTCTCTGTGTGTCTCTGTGTGTCTCTCTGTGTGTCTCTGTGTGTCTCTTTGTCTCTCTCTGTGTCTCTGTGTGTCTCTGTGTGTCTCTCTGTGTCTCTCTGTGTGTCTCTGTGTCTCTCTGTGTCTCTCTGTGTGTCTCTGTGTGTCTCTCTGTGTGTCTCTGTGTGTCTCTGTGTGTCTCTGTGTCTCTCTCTGTGTCTCTGTGTGTCTCTGTGTGTCTCTGTGTGTCTCTCTGTGTGTCTCTGTGTGTCTCTGTGTGTCTCTCTGGGTGTCTCTGTGTCTCTCTGTGTCTCTCTGTGTCTCTGTGTCTCTCTGTGTGTCTCTGTGTGTCTGTGTGTCTCTCTGTGTGTCTCTGTGTGTCTCTCTGTGTGTCTCTGTGTGTGTCTCTGTGTGTGTCTGTGTGTCTCTGTGTCTCTCTGTGTGTGTCTGTGTGTGTCTCTGTGTGTCTCTGTGTGTCTCTCTGTGTCTCTGTGTGTGTCTCTGTGTGTCTCTGTGTGTCTCTGTGTGTCTCTCTGTGTCTCTCTGTGTGTCTCTGTGTGTGTCTCTGTGTGTCTCTCTGTGTGTCACTCTGTGTCTCTGTGTCTCTCTGTGTGTCTCTGTGTGTCTCTGTGTCTCTCTCTGTGTCTCTGTGTGTCTCTCTGTGTCTCTCTCTGTGTCTCTGTGTGTCTCTCTGTGTCTCTCTGTGTGTCTCTGTGTGTGTCTCTGTGTGTGTCTGTGTGTCTCTGTGTCTCTCTGTGTGTCTCTGTGTGTGTCTCTGTGTGTCTCTGTGTGTGTGTAGACGTGTCGTCCTCTCAGGTCCCTCAGGGGAAACACATTGAGGATCTGATCATCGAGTCGTCAAAGTTTCCTGCAGCTCAGCCTCCAGATCCAAACCTGCCCTCTAAGATTGAGACTGAGTACTGGCCCTGCCCCCCCTCCCTGGCTGTGATTGGTATGACCCAGAGTCACACACAAACACACACACACACACACACACACACACACACACACACACACACACACACACACGTGAAACGCACTCTGTGCTGTTCAGATATTCAGATATGAATCCTGATAATCATTCAGTCCCTGCAGGATTTCATGTCAGTTTTTGGGATTATTACGTCATAAAATGTCTGATTTCACAGCAGCTTTTCTATCAAATTTGCGATGCAAAATTTTTGAAATGCAGAACTGAGAGAAAGCTGCAAAAACAAAGTTGTTGTTTTTTTCTTGTATAATTCTTTAAAAATCAATCAGTTTCTTCCAGGAAGAATAAAACAACAATCTGAGATATTTTGAGTTGAAAGAATAAATATATTCAGGACTGAGTTACGGCGTCGCGGTGGTGCAGCGGTCAGCACTGCCGCCTCACAGCAAGAAGGTCCTGAGTTCGATCCCCCAGGCAGCTTGGGCCTTTCTCATGTTCTCCCCATGTCTGCATGGGTTCTCTGCAGGTTCTCCAGCTTCCTCCCACAGTCCAAAGACATGCAGCATAATAGGTTAAACTGTCTGTAGGTGTGAGTGTCAGTGGTCGTCTGTCTCTGTGTGTCAGTCCTGTGATGAACTGGCAACTTGTCCAGGGTGAACCCCGCCTCTCACCCAATGTCAGCTGGGATAGGCTCCACCCCCCGCAACCCGTCAAGGACAAGTGGTTACAGAAAATGGATGAACGAAAAAAAAAGAACTGAGTTACACATCATCAATATTTCAAAAATAACTACATATGGAACTGATATCATGATTACATCACAGTGTTAGCTGGACAGACACACTCCACCTGTTTTCATATGTTTGGACATATTTGTTAGTTGACAAGGTTGACAACCTTGTCTCCTCTCCTTGCATCCTCTCTGCAGAGAAGGAGTGGAGGAAGAAGGATCAGAGGGATGAAGATGAAGAGGAGGACGGGGAGCTGGATGATGAGCTGTGGGGACTCCGACTGCTTCAGAAACAAGAACTCAACAAGGTGACAGACAGGGGACAGACAGGGGACAGACAGAGGACAGACGGAGGACAGACAGAGAACAGACAGGGGACAGACAGAGGACAGACGAGGACAGACAGGGGACAGACGGAGGACAGACAGAGAACAGACAGGGGACAGACAGAGGACAGACGAGGACAGATGGAGGACAGACAGGGGACCGACGGAGAACAGACAGAGGACAGACAGGGGACAGACGGAGGACTTATCATATTTCCAGAGTTTGATTTTAAATGTAGGATGAGATCAGTTGACTGAACGTTATATTAAGGGGGACAGACAGAGGACAGACAGAGGACAGACAGGGGACAGACAGGGACTGAACATTATATTAATGTTGTGGACGACAGACTGGAAACTGTCCTCTCTGCTCGTGTCCTCAGATTCAGTCCAATCTGGGTAAAATCATCCTGAAGGAGGAGTTGGAGAAATCTTCGACTCCTCTGAGGAGGAAAACTCGCTCTCTGCCCGACCGCAGCCAACACGCAGGTAACCAACCGTTAATCGTTATTGATCTTTGATCAGTTTCTTTAAGAGATAAAAGAAACTGAACATTATTTATCAACGTGTCTCTGTTCTCGTCTCGTCCTCTGCAGGCTCCAACGTCTCCAAGTCAGTTTATTTCCCAGCATCCTCTAAGAGCGGCCTGTCCAGAGTGAGTACTGCTGAACACACTCATCCAATCACAGCAGAGTTTACTGATGACAGCGATGAACACGTTTCTGTTTGTTTTCAGCTGCAGTCGGCAGAGTTCAGCTCGACTGACAAAACTCCCACAGGTATGAAGACACGTGGTCACATGATCGAGGATGAAAACAGGTGACGCTTCGATTTACAGCCTCCATCATTTCAGAGTAAACATCTGCTTATTAACAAGATATTCACTTGAGATTTCTGCTGTAAATTAGGGGTTAGAAACGTCATGGTCTGACCAATTATCATACAATTAACTTTAATTTATATTAAATTTCAAATATATTACTTGGTAATTACCACCGATTTACCATGAAGTTATGGGAGCTGGAAACTGAAGCGTTACCTTAAAAACTTATGAACGTCAGGCTCTTTATATATAAATTAACTAACTTTTTTTTACATTATTCATGCAGTGTGTAACTTTCTTTAACTTGTGTGTGTGTGTGTGTGTGTGTGTGTGTGTGTGTGTGTGTGTGTGTGTGTGTGTGTGTGTGTGTGTGTGTGTGTCGTCCTGCAGATCTTCAGGTACGATATGATTCAAACATTTGATCATTTATAATGATTGATAAATAATGATCAGTGATGATTAATGTGATGATTGATGTGTGACAGAACGGAGACTCCAGGATGGACAGAGGAAATTCTCTCCCCAGCATGTTGGATCATAAAGTAACACAACATACATCACAACATACATCACAACATACATCACAACATACATCACAACGTACATCACAACATACATCACAACATACATCACAACATACATCACAACATACATCACAACGTACATCACAACATACATCACAACGTACATCACAACATACAACGTACGTCACAACGTACATCACAATATACAACGTACATCACAACGTACATCACAACGTACATCACAACATACAACGTACATTACAACATACATCACAACATACATCACAACATACATCACAACATACATCACAACATACAACGTACATCACAACATACATCACAACATACATCACAACATACATCACAACATACATCACAACATACAACATACATCACAACGTACATCACAACATACATCACAACATACAACGTACATCACAACGTACATCACAACATACATCACAACGTACATCACAACATACAACATACATCACAACATACATCACAACATACATCACAACGTACATCACAACATACAACGTACATCACAACATACATCACAACATACATCACAACATACATCACAACGTACATCACAACATACAACATACATCACAACATACATCACAACGTACATCACAACGTACATCACAACATATTATAACTCACATTTTACCCAAATCAAAACAATGTAAACACCTTTTTGTCATTTAGGTGAACTGACCCTTTCATTTTAGCTTTTTTTTGTATAATATTTTATGTTATATTATTATATTATGTTATATTATGTTATTATGTATTGATGGATCTCTTTAGATCTTCCCATATGAGATGCTGGTGGTGACTCACAGGGGGCGGAGCAAACTTCCCCCTGGTGTGGACAGAACCAGACTGGAGGTAAAACTCTTGACTTGAATTAAAGATAAAATCTGTCAGAATGTTTTAATCACTTTGTTTTGAACCGATTGTGTCATAACTGTAAAATCAATCATTTTTAAGATTAATCAATAAAAAAAAATGACGACAAATGAATCCTGTCACAATCTTGTCAATTGAAAAATAGGTTGGATTTTCACAGGTAACAGGTGATCATTTTTCCACTAATCAATTAGTTGTGTCATTGATTTTCACCCTGCAGAGACACCTGTCTCAGGAGGAGTTCTTCAGCGTCTTCGGGATGTCCATCGAGGACTTCGACCGCCTCTCCGTCTGGAAGAGAAACGACCTAAAGAAGAAAGTCTGTCTCTTCTGACGCTGCTGGGACTGCGTCTCCCACAATCCCCTGCTCTTCCTGGGTCCTTCACCACAGGATCCAAAAACAAAACATCATCATTATCAGCACCGCCGCCACCGCCACCGCCATCATCATAGCTGCTGCAGCACCACGAGACGTTCAGCGGGACGTTCAGCTTTGATTTGATTTGAACACAGTTGCAGGTTTAGAGGAAACACCAGAGAAGAAGAAGTTTGTTTGTCTCGTATCCAGGATGTAAAGAGTTGATTCCGCCGGGCGCGACCGCATCACGTTCAGGATGCGATGCGTCCGTTCTGAAACACGTCCTCCAGGAGTTCACAGGCTGTTCTTGGGATCGTCGCCACCTAAAATCCTAAAATCCCTAATTTTGCAGTAACTTTCCTGAAAACGTGTCGCACGTGTTGCATGTTGTGTTTTGGGGAACAAGTGAACATTGTAGAAAAAAACAACAAACCTTTTTTTCATATAATTCATAAAAAATCAGAGGCAACTTGTTTCAGGGAGGCTCAGATCACAAAGTGGACCAGGGGGGCGGAGCTTAAACCTAAAACAAAATGTTCTGATAAAAGTTCACAGAGTATTGATAAATATAATAACAACAACAATTAGATGATCAGATATTTGGATAGCATGTTTGATGTTTGTGCAGGGGACTGCTATGATTGGTGGAGCTCACAGGAAACGATGATGATTGGAGAACATTGTAAAGCCGTGCAGGAATCAAAGGGATTGGCTGAATCTGTACCAGCTGTTGCGATCGCAGCTTCCTGGAGGAACTGATCAGACGATGTTTGTGCACTTTAAAAACCTCAAGGAAACTTGCCTCAATAGATTTTTGAGTTATGTTTTAAATTTTTTTGAACAACTACTGATCTTTTTTGAGATAATTAACTTTTCTTTTTTTAGAGAAGCTCAAATCGTAAAGTTTTAAAACCCCTCAAAGATGTACTTCAGAAATGACGCGTACACTCTTTGAAGTGATGTGAATCATTTCATATTTTTAATAATTTCATTTTCCTGCATAAATCAGGTTCATTGTGACAGTTTTATTTTAAGTATATATTTTTTATTTTCTAAAAGTAAAAGATTAAAGTTCATCTAAAGGAGAAAAGTAAATTATAGGTCAGCAAAACTTTTAGTTTACTTCAGAACTCAAAAATCTTTACTTTTGTGCACTGAGTGGATTTTTGACAGATGTTGAGTCAAGTTGTTCAGAGTGGCTCGAGACACAGGAAAAGCATTGAGCATCCAGACAATTTTCAAAATAAAAGCATGATCTGACATAAAAACAGACCAAAAAAAGAAATAATTTGACTATGCAGCTGACGTGTTCGTGATAGAAGCACAACAATCAAAGAAATCAATGGACAGACGGACGGACGCAGCGCCGTAGAGCTGTACCCGGTGGAATCGAGGCGTGACGCCCGGTCACACCCACTCATTTTTAACAGTTCAAAAAAAAAATTCTGCAAACTGAATTTTATTCTGCTGACCAGGTTCAACTCTGGTCGAGTTTTAAATTAAAGTCTGCGAGTTAGAAACTCGTTCAGTTTTTAGACAAAAAAAACACTGCAGTATTTTTATTTATTTATTTAGTTGCAGTGTTTTTTGGAAAATCCAAGAAATGAAATATCTGAAATAATTTCATCACCTGCTGTGACGTGGCGTGACGTCAGGACGCTTCTCTCTGAACAAACGTGCAGGTGAAGAAAGTTCAGCTGTTTGTTTGTCGTGGAGGAATTCTGGGATTCTGCTGCTCACATGTTAATTCCACTAATGTTTGCATTAACCATCACAGGCCCCGCCTCCTGCAGGCGGAGTCTGAGCAACATGATGCGTTTTCATGACGAGGACGTCTGAAGCTGCAGGCCGACGTCTTTCTGCTCTTTCAATACTTTATGATTGATCGATCGATTGCTTTAGAACAACATTCCTGCTGACTCTGAGTCAACGCTAAACACAGAGTAGATGCTGACTGTGCAGTAGGAACGGCCACCCGTCAAATCGACCGTTCCTATTGGCTTAGCCAGTGATGATGTCATAATGACAACGTTTCTTTCCCAGCACCCAAAAAGAAAACAGGGTGACGGTTTGATCACAGCCAGACGTTGGACGTCACATCCAGCAGCAAGGAGCCGATAAACACTGTAAAAATAAATCACGTGGGGAAACAAGGTGTAAATATGAAACTCCCTTTGAAGAACAGAAAAATATGTTTCATAGAGCAATTAGAAGAAAAAAGAAAGAAGTTTGGTGAGAACGAGCAGCAGAACACGTCGGCACATGTGCACTTTTGAACTAACATTTGCTAATTAGCAGTAAAGACAAAGTCCAGCTGATTGTGTCCACAGACTTTCTTTAATATAATAATATTATTATAATAATATACATATATAATATAATAAAATGTGATGTTAAAGGATTTAAAGACAAAATACTTGAGTAAATATTAAATCAAAAGAGTGGATCCAAACTCTCAGCTCTGATTGGCTGTGATCAAAGTGTTTCCTCTTGATTTTTCTTTAATACAGCAGAAGCCACTGCCCTGTTTTATCTAAGAACACAGAAACACTCACACTTAAAACCAGAGCAGAGCTGAACGCAGCCCAACGCAGCAGCTGAACGCAGCCGGACGCAGCAGCTGAACGCAGCTGAACGCAGCAGCTGAACGCAGCCGAATGCAGCTGGACGCAGCTGAACGCAGCAGCTGAACGCAGCAGCTGAACGCAGCTGAACGCAGCCGGACGCAGCAGCTGGACGCAGCAGCTGAACGCAGCAGCTGGACGCAGCTCCGCTCTGTCCATGAAACAGGTTGTAGACATTTAATGTGTTGCTTAGTGACCAAATGATGTGCAGCTATTTTTTAACCTCTAGAGAAGTGGCATGTTTGTTATTAAAAACCTAAATGAAAAAATGTAAAATCATTTTAATAAGTGAATTATATCAAAACATGAATGTTGAGACACATTTTCACCACAGAAGAAGATGACAGATGGAGGGACAGACGGAGACTTTTCTGGACCTTTCTGAGGTCTCCGAACCAAAGCGTGACACAAGGAATGATGGGAAATAAGTGGAGACATCTTTCAACCACAGCTGAAGTGAACTGATGACATCACACAGTTATATATCCTCAAAGTATTAATATCATCCAACATGTTCATTCTGAGTCTGCAGAACTAATCAAACTTCTTTAACTTGTTCAAAGTCACACAGGCATCAATTTAAAACATTTTACATTTTAATAAATAAAAGTAATCAGTATAATGACTGTAAACAAAGTGTCCATCAGGGATGTCATGTCACCAAACCCGGGGCTTTTTTCCTTCTGGTGTTTCTTTTTTTTTTTATCACATGATGCTGCATTTAAACAGTGAAAGCTTCCAGTCGGCGGCCATGTTTGTTTGATGATGTTCTCACAGAACTTTTAAGGCTCATTTCAAAATTACATGCATTCATTTCACACACTTCCACATGTCCTTAATGTTCAGTGAGACATCCACCAGAGGGCGCTGCTCACAGTCAGAAGTTACACAAGAAGAAGAAAAAGAACTTTGTGACAACAACAATAATAATAATAAATTTAGCGTCCTGCCGTCTGCTCTGTTTACAGTCATTAAACTGTCTTTTTTTTATTAAAGTGATTTATTGAAGGTAAAAAAACACCTTTTAAATTCCCATGTGTGACGTTTAAACAGTTCAGATTGAATTCACACCGCCACATCCTGCATCATCACACGCCACCACGTCTGCCTCGCCACCACACGCTTCCTGTATCTGTGGGGAAAAAAACAAACAAACAACAAAACAAAAACAAACTGAATGAAGACTTATGGAGTGAGCGCACATTGGTCACTTTACGTTGAGATGATTTCCTTTCTTCTTTCTTCGTTTTGTTTTTGAGGAATGATTCTGATGCCGTTTGATGATACTGAGAGGATTTACGCTTTGTTCTGATTGGCTGTGTGTAGTTGTAGAAACAGGAAGTGGGTTGCTGTGACTAACACCATGATGACACAAAGATTGTTCCACATGTTTTTTCTTTCTTTTTGTATATTTTAAAGTGTTTTTTTTCTTTCTTTTTAAAAGAATCAAATTATTTTAACACACATGGCGACTTCACAGGGACGCATCACCGCCAGCGTTAACTGCTGCGAGCATGATGTCATGATGATGATGTCATATTTTTATTTAACCTTTAATTAAATAGATTTATATCATGACGCTGGCAGTTCCAGGTGAACGCAGAGGTCATCCAGAGGTCAGAGGTGAGACCGGTTGGCGGTGAGCGACCTGCGTGACGTCACCCTGCTGCTGTACATACTGAACCACTGAATGACATCATAACTATTATTATTACTGTTGTTGTTGTTGTTGTTGTTTTCATATCTGGATCAGGTGATGTAACAGATGAATGGTGATGTGAATGATTAACCATGAGTTACAATAAAGAGTATTTCTATTTGCTTTGAGGAAACTGTGTTTCTGTTTATTTACTCAGTTTTCATCACAAAAACAAACTGACTTCATCGTTGAAGTTTTATTGACAGAATGAATGGAATCATAACAAACGACCCGTGGATCTTCAGTCGTGCTAACAGCTCTGCACTGACACACAGCGCCGGATGCTAACCTTGGTCAATCAATCATTGGTAAAATTAATGATCAATTAACATCGATTAACGACCTTTCTAAGGTTGCTAATAAGAATACAACAAGGGGGTTCTACCTAGAACCTTTTTATATTCCAGGTGTTTTATCTAGAATCAACCAGAGGGTTCTATCAAGAACCTTTTCCTATTATGGTGTGAAGAACCAGGATTCCAACAATCCTTGAAGGAATCTGTCTTCTAAAAAAGGTTCTTTGAATGAAAAGGGTTCTTAATGGAACCATTAGTCTTACAAAGAACCCTTGACAAACCAATTCTTCCAAAGAAGGTTCTTCAGAAGCAAATAGTTCTGGGAAGAACCGTTCAGGAAGAACCCTTTTAGAACCCTTATTTCTAAGAGTGTAGTCTGTGGAACATATAAAGAGCTTCATGTTTCACATGTTTATTTAACAGGAGATCAATGAAATTTTACACAATCGATCAGATTCTTAATGACAGATTCATTGATCATTGATTAATGGTTATCATTCCTGATATTCTAAAGTGTTTTACAGTGTGGTTGTTGTCTTTCAGTCTGTGTTGCTCCGTCCTCCGTCCTCTGTCTCCTCCCTCATGTGCTGATGTCACACAGAGGCGGGACTTTACAATCAGAACTGCAAACTGCTGCAGAGACACAAAGACAGAGTCACAGACAGAGAGACAGACAGAGAGACAGACAGATACAGAGTCACAGACAGAGAGACAGACAGAGACAGAGTCACAGACAGAGAGACAGACAGACAGAGACAGAGAGACAGAGACAGAGACAGAGACAGAGAGACAGACAGACACAGAGTCACAGACAGAGAGACAGACAGACAGAGACAGAGTCACAGACAGAGAGACAAACAGAGTTCAGCTCGGAGACAACTTGTGTCTCTGTTGTTTGATGTTTTGGACTCTTCAGAGGAGACATGAGACTGAGGACGAGCAGCTACTGACACCACAGACATGGACAAACAGAAAGGTACCATCTTTACTTGAATCATTGATTCTTTTCCTTTAAATGATTGTAATAATTAATAATCATAAAGTTCATGTTTCTGTAATCATGTTGGTCTGATGGACAAACGTGAAGCTCTCGATCAATGTGACAAACCAATCAATCAATCAATTGACTGATTAATGGAGAAAAGAATCATCAGATGAATCTATGATGAAAATAATCATTAGCAGCAGTCTGAGACCAAACAGACAGAAATTTGTTCATCACAGGAAACATTTTCAACATTTTAAAATATGTTTACTAAAGTAAAAGTACTCAGAATTTCCTCCACTAATAATGTTTACAGATACAACACAACAAAAATATACGTATATATACGTATAAATCAAATTAAAGTACAATTAAGTTCAGTAAAGTTTCACTGTTGAATCTTTTCACTAAAAACATGAAAACAAAAAAAGTCTCATCAACAACAAGAGAATAAATTCACATTAAATACACACTAGAATTTAAATCAAAACACATTTTTATACATGAATAATACAATATTTCACGTGTTATATTTTCTGCATTGTTTGTGTTGTTTTATTTATATTTATACGTTGTTAATGTGTCATCAATATTTCAATAATATATTATTTTTATATATGACAGAAAACTTTCCTTATTGTACATTTATAACCAATCATTTAACAAAATGTTTTATGAGACACTATAATATGTTGATTAATCTACAGTACTGATCGATAATTATAGCTATAAATACATTTTATACATTTATTAAATGTCTGTTTTTTATCTTTCATGTGTTTATAGAGTCACCGCCACTGATAGATAGTTGTTAATGTGTTCATTAATAATGCTTCAAACTGCATTATAAAGTGTTATAAACCTTTTATTACATGTTCATATAGTATTTATAAAATGAAAAATCTCTCACAGCTTCATAATAATATAAAATAATATAAAATTTGTCTGAGTAATGACAGAAAAATCTAAATCAGACCTGATGATGTCATAAATTCCTTGTCTTTATCACTCTGATGGTATCGTCTGTCTGTCCTCCTCCTCCTCCTCCTCCTCCTCCTCCTCCTCCTCACCATCATCATCATCATCATCATCATCACTTCCTGCTGCTGCCTCAGGAGACGGAGCTAATAGACTGTTTAGATTCACACTGACTGTGTACAAAGTGTCCAAACATTTTTCTCTCGTTACAAAACTCTCTGGACCACTTCTGTAGTTTGTTTTACTTCAGTTTAGCTACATGCTAACTGCTAAATACAAAGACATTTCCAGTTTGTTCCAGCTTTGGTTTGATTTAGTCATTTCTGTCTTTAATAACAACTTTAAGTGTGAACCTGTATCAAGCTAATTTACCTGTTAGCACAGTATCATAGCACTGTGCTAACAGACTGTCCTAAAGTTATCAGGCCAGAGGTCATGACATCATGCTAACAGACTGAAGATAAAGCTAATTAGCTCCAGTCTTTTAGCACACTATAATTACCTGTGTTAGCTTAAGCTCCAGTCTGTTAGCACAATATCATGACCTGGGACTTCAGCTAACAAGTCTCAGGTCATGACATCATGCTAATAGAATGAGGCTAAAGCTAACAAGTCTCAGGTCATAATGTTGTGCTGACAGACTGAAGGTAAAGTTGATAAGTCCCAGGCCATGATATTGTGCTAAAGCTAAAGCTAACAGGTCCCATGTCACATCGTAACTGACTGGAGAAAAGTTCCATGTCATAATATCTGACTTACAGAACCAAGCTAGTGCTAGCAAGTCGGTTCATATTTTTCTTAAGTAAGGTTCCATATGGCACCAGAAGGGGTGTGGCTTCGCCTCTCTGTACTGGTCTTTCCATGTGCAGCATGTAGTGGTGAGGGGGTGGAGCTTGTAGCTGATTGGCCGTCTGAAGTTGAGTCAGGAAGCAGCAGCTCAGTAATGTAAATGTTTCTGCTGCTCTGTGTTTACCAGCAGAGGATGAAAGAGAAGAACGCTGCTCCACACCCTGCAACACACACACACACACACACACACACACACACACACTCACACACACACACACACACACACACACACACACACACTCAGTTTTAACTTTTCCCAAACTTTCTAACCTTAGCCAGTTCCAGGATCAGCTTCCTTGGCCAGAAAGATAGAAATCTGAGTTTGAAACTTCCCTCCAACTCAAAACAAACAACAACTACACTGTAAAATATAGACGACTGTAAACAACAGTCAGCCTCTAAAACAACAAACACACCGACTGTGAGAAATAATTAGATAAAATAAAATACAGATTCTTACTGAACATTTTATTCACATTTGGAATGACAGACAGTTTATAAAACACTCAAACAAACAATCAGATTTGTTCATGAGTTTGTTTGTTTATCTGTTTGTTTGTTTGTTTGTTTGTTTGTAAGCTGGTTCATTTGTTAGAAAACTGTCTCTGATGTCACCACACATCATGAATGAAAAACAAAACAAGATACATAAGTGAAGTCAGACTTTAAGAAGACAACGACAACAATCAGCACGTCGACACATTTAAATGTTCTCAGTGAAACAAACATCCGGATTCTGCTTGTTGTTGTTTATTTGTTGTCTGTTTTTCTCTGCTGATGTTTTTGTTGTTGTTGTCAGGAGAGAGAAATTATCCATCTGTCATTCACATGGACAGTGTCTGTCACTCTGTGTGTGTGTGTGTGTGTGTGTGTGTGTGTGTGTGTGTGTGAGTGTGTGTGTGTGTGTGTGTGTGTGTGTGTGTGTGTGTGTATCCTGCAGCATCAAAGCCAGGGACAGGAAGTGATGTTGATGGTCAGATAAGCAGCGTTCAGTAACACAAACTCTTTATTTCTCAGTTTCTTCTGTTGTTAAACTTGAATCTTCATGTCTCTATGGTGTCCTCTGTGCAGAGAGACGGACAGACTGTGTCTCCGGTCGTTGTTGTTGTTGTTGTGTTTGATGTGTTGTGGGTGTGTTAGTTATGTGCAGCTCAGTGTTTAAAACAGCAGCAGGCTGATAAGCAGCTGCAGGATCCTTAAAATCAGCAGAGACGAGTTAATCAGAAACGTTTAACCTCCGTCTCCCACTCAGCTCTCAGAGTGAATGGACTCTGTCTGTCCCTCTGAATGGAGCTCAGAGACAATCACCGTCTGTCTGCAGGGTTCTCTCTGCATTTCTTACATTTTACCCTCCTTCTCATGATAATTCACACTGTTCTGAGGTCTGCGGCTCGTTCTGTCCAACAGGAAACAAAACACAGAGTTCATAAAAGTTTCAACGTGGACACTTTGTGATAGAAATTCTGTCAAGACTTTTCAACCAATCGCTTACGCTCTCTCTGGTTTCAACAAGCTCTGGGCTCTGGGAAGGTTCTAGTGGTCCTTTAAGAGTCTCTGCAAATCCTGTGAGAAGTGCTATTGGTCATCAAGGAGGTTTTAGAGAACATTTAGGAGGTAGAAGTGTTTTAGGAGGTTCTAATGATCCATGACACGTTTCTAAAGGTCTTTGGTGGTCAGTGACCAGCATCTACAAGTTCTTTTGTTGGTTGGAGAGTCCTTTAGATTAGTGAATAAGTGCTAGAGGTCCGTTAGGAGGTTCCAGGGGTCCTAATGGTCAGTGATGAGGTTCTTAAGATATTTAGGAGGTTCTATTGCTTCTTTAGAGGGATCTTGTGGTAGTGGTGGAACTCTTTCAGATCACAAAAGGAACATGGTTCTTAATGTGTTTTAGGAGAACCTAGTGATCACTAAGGAGGTTCTCTGGCTCATTTTGATGGTTCTAGTTGCCATTGAGAAGATTGTGAGGAAGATTCCTGCAAGTAATCCCAGAGGTTCTTCAGTTGGTTCTTGCTGTCCTTTAGGAGGTTGAGTTCAGTCATTGGTTCTAGACCTTGTTTAGGATGGCCATTAAAGGCTCTATGTGTGGTTCTATAGGTCCTGTAGATGGTTCTTGTGGTCATTGAGAAGGCTTGAGGGGTCTTTAGATGGTCCTAGAAGTTCTTTAGGAGGTTACGGTGGTCAGAGCTCTACAGTTACAAGGTGGCTCAATAGATGGTTCTTGTGGTCCTTTTGGGTGGTCTAGTGGTTGTTGAAGACGGTTGTAATGGTCAGGAGGTTCCTGGTGGTTCTTTGGATTGTTTGAGACGTGCTCTTGGTCACTGATGGTTCTAGAGGGTATCACATCAGTCAAACAATTCTCTTGTCAGGGAGAATTTGCTGTAAATGTTCCGTCAGCCCCACAGACAACTTCCTGTTCCTCAGAGACCTTGAGTTTTAAAATGATGTAAACCACACACACACACACACACACACACACACACACACACACACACACACACACACACACACAGTGTGTATGGTGTGTTAAACATTAGCACCTTATCAGTGTGTATCCTGCCTCTTCAGTTCACCTGTGAAGGCCACAACATCAGAATATTAGTGATGGGAAACTTTACCTGAACAGGTGACGTCAGTTCATTCACTCATTAACAGAATAAAGAACCTGTTTCAAACAGACTTCTGGGTTTTACTCCTTCACACCTGAACAGGAGCTCTCCTAAAAACTCACAGTCACATCAGTCATTTACAATGAGACATAAGAACAGAGACTGCAGCAAAATATTGTGTAAAAGAGTTTTTGTACTCATGACGGCAGATAAGTGAGAGGCGTTTCACATCGCTGCTCGTCTGAGGCTAAAACACAAAGTCAGTTTTCATTCACTGAGACGGAGACAACAGCTTCATTCATGACAGGAACACAGACTGACCTCAGGACAGTTTTCATGTTTCATCAACCTGCTGACGACAAACTGAACCTTCGTCTGTTTCTGTTTTCTCTTTATCAAACTCACAGAAATGATCATTTAAAAAATGGTGAGGACAGAATTATCCTAGAACAATCCTTAATTTTTAATGTTTTAAGATGGAAAAGGTGGACCTGTTTTCACATGTTTGGACCTATTTTTCAACCGGTGATCAATCTGCCAATATTCTTTCCACTAATTGATTAGTTGTTTGGTCCATAAAATGTCAGAATTTATGTCACAAAAAAGAAAGAAGTTAAATGCTAAATGAGTCTCTGTGTTAGTTCACTTTAGATTTTAACTTGTTAATGATGCTAAACAGACTGTCTGTCAGTCTGTGGGTCCAGCTGTTCACCTGTCTGTCTGTCTGTCTGTCTGTCTGTCTGCAGTGTTGGCGAAGCTCATCTGGGACCTGCAGTCGTTCCTGTCTGTTCTGGACTCAGAGAACCTGAGTTACATCGCTCAGGCTCAGAAGAAATCCATCTCAGAGCTGCTGTCCAAACTGCAAACCAATGACACTCCTGGTGATGAAAATACTTCTGATACTAATATTAATAAAACTGATACCACTACTACTTAGTACAACTGAGAAAAAGCATCATTTTTCACAGAAGCTGCTGGTATTTATTGCAGAAACATTTAAAAGAGCTGAAAAATTGAAAGATGTTGAAGTGCTAATATGTGTGTCACCATATGACAAGATGTAAATGTCCTGTATATTTGAAAAGACCCACAGACGCCATCTTTGGAGGGGGGCACTGGGTTTTATGCCCCCGGAGTTGAAGTTGGAGGTGCAGTTCCCCCCCAGTTTTGAGGCAAACCAGGAAAAGATGCAACTGTAAAATAGTTACAGAGGGATACACTGAATTATTATTAATATTACTAACAGATTTAATTGTCATGTGGGATAGTTTGTGTTTTGTTGCTCTTATGTGTTACTGGCTGAGCGTATTGAGCATTTTATTTAATTAACTAATGAGCACGAAGCTTCCTGACCTCAAACACCTCTGATCATTAATGCACCTAATCCAGTAACTTATGTCTCTGCCATCTGAATGAGACACACAAGATGATGTCTGACAGCAGCTCTGTGTGGAAATACTTCAAAATATTAAACTATGAAGATATAAACTGTGCGCTGAGCTGCAGGGATAAAAGGTTTGAGCCCACATTTAGAATCTCAGACAAAATTCCAGGTGAAGCTCAAAGTTTCAAGAACACTGGATTTATACTTTATCCAGAATACTTCATGGTGAAATCCTGCAGCATGTGATGGATTTACCTTCAGCAGCTGGAAGTAACAAAAAGCACCTCACTGAAGAAAAACGCCAAAATCTGCTGAAGAATCCATCTGAAGCCTCACAACAAGAGACTGAGAACTTTTATAGTTTTGCATTTTAACTTTGAGAGATCATTAACTTTATTGAAGGGGCCGTATTGAACAGCACAGTGCGAGCCGTCTGCTGCGCTCGCCTGCAGACTCTGAACTCCAACAGAAGATGGAATCTGTCAGCTCATTATTATGACTTTGAAAACACCAGATTAGTTGATTTAATGAATTTTGCTTGTTTAAAATATGAACAATTGTGAAAATCTTACACAGATGTTTGTTTGTTTGTTTCCAGTGGAAGATGCTGAGTACATGATCATGAGCTGTCCATCACTGTGTCCCAGCAACGAGCAGATAGACACACCTGGGACAGGTAACGCTCAGCTACAAGGTGTTTTTTTTTTGTTTGTTTGTTTGTTTTTTTAAATTAAAGGGACAGTTTGAACTCAGGTGTGTCTGTTTGTCCAGAAGGTGTCTGGTCCTCTGAGCTGTTCTTGAAGAACGACTCATCTGTGAAGCTGAGAAACGGGGTGAGTCCACACACACACACACACACACACACACACACACACACACACACACACACACGTCTAGCATCTCTCACCCCCAGTGCATGCTGGGATACACATCTGCAGCCTGAACACCTGATTCAGATTCTCTTTACTCTGTCAACATGGTTCCCTCTGAGCTTCAACAGAAGAAAAAAATGTCTTTTTAACTTAAAGTTTTGACTCATAATTTAGACTTTTTTTTTTTGCTCAAATGTCTCACTCACACCTCGTTGGTTCCTCTGAGGTTCCTCTTGAAAGTTCCTCCTGAAGTTTGAAAAAAGTGGTTGGGAAAGAAAAAACAACTTTTTTTAGATAAAAAAGGAGGAGGAGGAGGAGGTCTGTGATGTGGGTCAGTAATGACAGACTGAGTCCTCCTGAGGTTTGGGAGGAGACGGTGTGTGTGTGTGTGTGTGTGTGTGTGTGTGTGTGTGTGTGTGTGTGTGTGTGTGTGTGTGAGACAGGATGTTCAGTGTTTACATATGAGGCCATCTCCCCTCTATCCGTCATCCTATTGGCTGAGAGCTCTGCAGAGGGAGGAAGTGGTCAGTGATGGCGGCTGATTAGCATCTGGTCTACGTGATGGACGCACAGAACACACACACACACACACACACACACACACACACACACTTCATCCCCTGGGAAATTTTGTTCATATGCATCTAATTTACAAACATGATGTTGGATTCAGGGGCAGTGTTTAGTTCCAGTTCACTTCAGTGCTGCGACGTGTGTGTGTGTGTGTGTGTGTGTGTGTGTGTGTGTGTGTGTGTGTGTGTGTGTCTGTGTGTCTGTGTGTGTGTGGAGGGGTGCGTTCAAATACTTTGGTTAACTCCTGTCTGATACTGAAGCTAAAACTCAAACAATTGGATTAATTAAGATTCAATTCAAGTATTTACAGTTTTATGTGTGCAGTTATAATGATGCGATAAAACTGTGAGTTAAAAAGTCAAACTTAAGAGATAAAAAGTAGAAATTATGCATAAAAAAGACAAAAGTGTTCCATTCAAAGTCAGATTAAGGTTAAAAAGTGAAAATTGTGTGTAAAACGTCAAAATTCTGAGTTCCACAAAAATCAAATTTCACTTCCTGTTTACTGTGATGTCATATCCAGGGCCCTGTAATCCCGCCCCTCCCACCAGGAGGTCTAGGAGGTGATGATGATGAAGATACATATGAGGAAGCAGAACCTTATGTAGCTGACACGACCACATCCAACACTGGTATCTACACACACACACACACACACACACACACACGTGTTGTAAATATTGATTATTAAAATAAAAATTAATCAATAAAAACGTCTTGCTCGCTCTCTCAGAGAAGGCGGAGTCAGACAGCAGCCACTATGAGTCGTATGGTGAAGAAGATGATGAGGAGGATGAGGAGCAGGAGCCTGTGAAGGACAGAGCT
Organism: Lutjanus erythropterus; assembly: GCA_020091685.1. Lineage (NCBI taxonomy): Eukaryota > Metazoa > Chordata > Actinopteri > Lutjaniformes > Lutjanidae > Lutjanus > Lutjanus erythropterus. The sequence continues at coordinate 346,721 of CM034599.1, forward strand.
CACTACATCCAATGGAGTGCCTCGCAGCCCTGTCTAAGACCCGCCCCCGAGTCCCGTCTCTGTGGTTACCTGTGGAGGAGGAAGTGGCTCGGTCAGTGGACCAAACAGCTGTTCATCATCAGGAACGACGTCCTGCTGGTCAGTTACTGTTACTGAAGTAATGGAGTATCAGTCTGAGGTGCTGGTATTGAGTGTGTGTGTGTGTGTGTGTGTGTGTGTGTGTGTGTGTGTGTGTGTGTGTGTGTGTGTGTGTGTGTTCAGTGTTATAAGTGTGCTCAGGACCTGCTCCCTCAGCTGGAGTTGAACCTGCGCGGCTGTCAGCTCGTCTACAAGTCCAAGGGTAACAGGAAGATCCAGCACCAGCTCAAACTGGTCTTACTGGGCTCAGAGACTCTGGTGCTGGGATACAGCAGCTACCAGCAGGCCGACGAGTGGAAGAAGGTCAGAAACACACACTCATCATCTAACACAAACACACACTGCTCGTTCCAACAAGTGGTGGATCGTAACCAAAGCGCAACACAAGTTATGAAACGGTTGGTACATAAAAACACAATGATCTATAAATCATTTCTGACTCGTGTTCAGTCAAATTCATTTACATTCAGACGTTACAATAAGAAAACAGCAGAGAAGAAAAGAAGAAGAAAATGACATAAAACAAACCATGATGACGTAACGAGATGAAAATGACGCAGCAGAGACAAAAATGACACAACAAGACGTAACATGACGAAAATGATGTAAACGATGCAACAGGACGAAAATAAGAAAGGACATGAATGTAACAAGACAAAAATTATGCAACAAGACTTAGCAACACGAAAACAACATAAAAAGATGAAAACAACATTAAAGATGTAACAATCTGAGACAGACAGACAGAAACGGAGACAAAAGGTTCAGTTCAGTTGTCTTTGCACAGAAACAGCCAGTAGAAACGTCCCTCAGAGGGCTACTTTTTATTTATACTCTGAGGACATTTCAGAGCCTGAACTATTTCACTTTTACTGCAATAAACAAGTTGAATCAGTGCTTCTACTTTTACTCAAGTACCTGTACTTCTACTGCAGTAAAGACTGAGAGGACGTCTGTCTCCTCTGGGGATTTGGAGCAACATATGCTGCCGTCCCTGATGTTTTTTTCAGAGACGTCCCTGCTTATTTCAGTGAGACGATGCCAAGACAACAGAGTGTCTTCATAGTAAAAGAGTTCAGGTCCTAGACTGACCTGGACCTGCAGTCCAGACCTGTCTCCCATTGAAAATGTGTGGTGCATTATGAAGCACAGAATAGGACAACAGAGACTGTGGACTGTTGAGCAGCTGAAGACGAATATCAAGAAAGAATGAGACAGAATTGACCTTTAAAACTTCAACAAACACTGAGTGTTAGAAGAAAAGATGATGGATCACAGAGAGAAACAGGATCCTGAAACACAATGACTGCAGATTTACAACAAACATTAAAGTTGATCAGTGTGAACATTAAATATCTGTAAACACTGAATATACACAGGAGCCTGTATGTTTGTGTGTGTTTGTGTGATCAGGTGATTGAGGAGGTGAGTGTTGGAGCTCAAGTGGAGACTCAGAGCTCGTTGTCTCTGATCAGATCAGATCAGCTGCTGTCCTGCAGGGTGAGACACACACACACACACACACACACACACACACACACATTTATATGACTATAGGTATCCTTATGTTTTGTGAGTGTTCCTGTCAGTTCCTGAGCTGAAATATTAAACAAAGATGGTCTCAAATAAAAGTAAAAACTGACTCATTCAGTTGTTTCCACCACACGTTCAGTGTTTCACTACAAGCATCAGTCTTACTCATAAATTAAACATATAATGTGAAGTTTGTGTCCATGTTGTGTTTGTTCAGTCCAGTACGGCTCTGACTGACTGTGAGGAGGACAAACCTTCAGCTGGCTGCACATTCAACAAACAAAAAGGTACGAACATCATTATGATCTGTCACCTGGAGAAAAGACTGTGTTCAACAATATTTTATTACTCAGATGTGTAGTGATAGATGGATTTTTGTGTTGTTACGTCCGTCACACATGATGCGCTCTGATGGCGACACCAAGGAATCATCAGGAGTAGACAGAGCAGATATTTGTGTGGAGAGTTAACGTAAAAAGTTTCTGGAAAAATAAACCCTCAAGTCCAGATACCTGAAAACTCTACTCAAGCACAGTAACAAAGTATTTGTACTTAGTTACTTCTGAGATGATGAGATTTATACCATCTGTAACAAACATTTGGTCAGATGATGTGTAGTGGTGTGTCCACAGGTGACCTCTGAGCTGTGCTGCGCTGTGATTGGCAGGTTTCCTGAGCGTGCTGATGAACTGTCAGTGGCAGAGTTTACTGTGTCAAGTGGACGCCGGTCTTCTTAACATGTTCGGAGAGGAGGAGGATGAGGAGGAGGACGAGGAGGTGAAGAAGGAGCGAACACCTCAGTACACCGTCCAGCTCAGAGGATGTGAGGTCAGAGCCGGACCCGATACCGACCACTCATACAGGATCACACTGAGCGTGCTCGGTGACCAGGTGGCGGTGCTGGAGGTGAGCAGAGAGGAGAGGCTTCAGGTTAATTCATTAATTCAAACAGTCACGTCTTCATGTCTTCATGTGTCTGTCCGTCCTGCAGGTCAGTAGTTCAGATGAAAAGGAGCGATGGTTAAAGCTGCTGCAGGATGGAGCTGCCAGTCACAGTCACCATGGTGACAACACACAGGAGCACACAGGTGAAGCTCTCAGGTGAGAGACAGTCTGTTCTTCATGTCCTCAGATGGTGGAAATACAACTCCTGTAAAAAATATATATATTTACTTCAATAAAGAATTTAAATATTCTGACCAGAGGAGACAAAAGTCCTCTCAGTCTTTACTGCAGTAGAAGTAAAAATAGAAGCACTGATTCAACTAGTTCACTGCATTAAAAGTGAAAAAGTTCAGGCTCTGAAATGTCCTCAGAGTATAAAAGTAAAAATGCTCTTCAGACGATGAATCCAAAAAGCTCCAGCACAGAAAAGATAACAGATAAAAACATACAGGTCAGGAGACACACAGGGACAACACGGTCTGGACTGCTGGCAGACTTATGATCCTGCAAGGAGGACAAAAAGACAAAACACATGAGCCCAGGTTGTTCAATTAACTGATACTATACAATACTATACCCATACTTCACAAATAAACACGTACAAATAGACACACCAAGGAAGGAAAACGTCGCTGTGCCTTTTTTCCCGGCGGCTGTCTGACCTTACAGAGCCACCGTAGTTGATAAGAGACCTGTAGCTAATAGTTTTAGCCTCTATGCTCTTTAGCTTAAACACCACAACAAGACCTCCAGATAACCCGTGTTTAATACAGTGTCACAGGAAACACTGTATGAAGCACCAGCAGAAAGCTTGACTTGAAAATATGAACTACAAAAAGTTCGCGTGTGTTATTTAGCGGTGCGGTCTGACAGCCCCTGACCGCGGATAGCTGCTGAACTCCGGCCAGCTCTACAGGAGGAGGGGGGGGGGCTGGAGGGACATGACAGAAACAACTGGAGTCTGTTGTGTTTCCCAGAGACGCTGCACTAAACTCAGACTCACCTACATGAAGTTACAGTACAAACACACCAACAACAGTCAGAAACTGTTACAGAGTCATGTTTACTAATGGAGCAGAGCAGAGCTTCATTAGCTGACAGTTAACCGCTAAAGTTAGCTCCTCTGTAAAAACACCACAGCCCACCAGCTACTAGCTAACAGCTAACGCTAACTAACGTTACCTGACCCTTTCCCAAATTCAACACTGATTGGTTGTCCAGATGGAGACTGTTCATGTGCTTATGGCTACCTAACAAAGGCTAAATGAAGTCAGTTGATACATTTGCTGGTCAGGTCTGTGACTTATAAGCAACTAACATTTGCTAAGCTAGCTAGCTAGCTAGCCTGTTAGGCGTCGGCCTCTGGGCTCTTCACCTGTGCTAACATACCTGGTCAGGGCTTAACAACTTACGTTGCTAACCCTGAATGTCATATTTATAAAACAGCTATTTTTTATTTATTTAGTTGAAGTGAGTTTATCTGAAGTCCAGTCCTGGCTGACATGAAGGAGCCTCTCGTCTCCAACACCTGCTCTCACTTCCATTGGCACCAATTGGATAACGTTCAATGTATCGATCCACAGTCGACCTATCGCCGACATTGAAATGGAGCACATAGACCCTCCCTCTGGCAGACCATGTCCCTGCTGTGGGCCGATGCTTGTCAGATGCATTTACAGACGTCAGGAGTTGAATGGTGACGCACGATCTGAGGCCGACGTCGGCGAGACGTATGCGTGCTGTCTGGGTAGTTAGTTCCCACCTCTGCTTCTGAGATGATGAGATTACTTCATATCATCTGTAAAAAAAAAAACATTTCGTTAGATCGTTAATGGAATTAAAAAGAACTGTGGTCCATCCACAGAGCCTTGAAGGACTCCACATGGTATGGTCCAAATTCTTCTTCTTCTGTTCTGATTCTGTTTTCTCTGTTTCGTTGTTTCTTCCTCAGTGGGCTGAAGATTCGTAAGTTTCCGACCTCCAACACCTACATGGACGACCCCTTCCATCTGAGCATGACAGGCAGAGACCAGCCCATCTACTCCAACACCCCCATACTGGAGCACATGGTACGGTCCGCAGAGCAGAGCCTTTCAGCTGTGAGACCAGTACAGCTGGTATTGTTTTTACTTAAAGGGAAAAATTTGTCAATCTGCAGCAAAATCTAAATATAAAAGTCTAAATGTCCCTTTAGATGAAAACTGTTGGGAAAATAATAATAATTATAATTTAATAGAAAGAAACATCAGAGAAATGTGACGTCAGCAGTGCTGCATGAAGTATTCATATATAATTTTACGCATTGAGTGAAAATTTAAACATGAAAACAAGTAAAACTGTGAAAATGAAAATAGTGATCAGATTCTTTTTATCTTTTCATCACTTTAAAACATTTATTTTCCTGCCAGCGGTGTTGTTCTGTCAGAATATACAGATAATGATAATAATGATGATTCTGATCAGAGTTTGTGATTATTTCGGATCCAGAGCTCTCAGGACTCAGTTCGCTGCAGCTCGGTCTCGTCCAGGGACTCAGTGACCTACAGCAACACCGTCTTCACCACACACAGTGAGTCTCTGCTCAGACGTCAAACTCAAGTCTCGCTCACTTTTCACTGAAAGACGAAGTAAGAAGTGTTTTTCCAGAGAGACGCTGGTGGACAGTTTCTACTTCAAATCACAGTTTGACTCAGGAGGCTTCATAGTCTGAAGACACCTGTAAAGACCTGATCCTTAAAGAGACAGGAAAAACAGGAGACGGTGGTAAATTACTTTTAAAAATCACAATGAGTGTGTGTGTGTGTGTGTGTGTGTGTGTGTGTGTGTGTGTGTGTGTGTGTGTGTGTGTGTGTTACAGGCAGGAAGTCAGTGGAGGTGGAGCGAGGCGTTCAGAAGCTGGAGCTGACGGGGAAGAGGACGGTCCAGCTGAGGGCGGGGTCAGAGATCAACCTGGCGTCTGCAGCAAAGCAAAATAAACGCACCTCTTTTAGACAGTCGCTGGCCATCTGCACTGAGCGTGCTCAGGTAGGAACCACACCCACAGAGTCTGGCTCTGAAAACACCACATGTTTCTGGTTGTGGAGCAAGAACATCGGTTGTGCTGTGTTTTAACTGAGCCTCACTGGTCTCTGCTGCTCTCTGCTGGTCTCTCCTGGTCTCTCTTGGTCTCTCCTGGTCTCTGCTGGTCTCTCCTGGTCTCTGCTGGTCTCTCTTGGTCTCTCTTGGCCTCTGCTGGTCTCTGCTGGTCTGTCTTGGTCTCTGCTGGTCTCTGCTGGTCTCTCTTGGTCTCTGCTGGTCTCTGCTGGTCTCTCCTGGTCTCTGCTGGTCTGTCTTGGTCTCTCCTGGTCTCTGCTGGTCTCTCCTGGTCACTGCTGGTCTCTCCTGGTCTCTGCTGGTCTCTGCTGGTCTGTCTTGGTCTCTGCTGGTCTCTGCTGGTCTCTGCTGGTCTCTCCTGGTCTCTCCTGGTCTCTCCGGGTCTCTCCTGGTCCCTGCTGGTCTTTCAGGCGGGTTTCCTCCCTCTGCTGCGACGGACCGCCTCGGCTAAAACCTCCCTGAGACGAGCTCCTTCAGCGCTCTTCATCGAACATGGAAAAGTTTTCCAGAGGAAGAAGGTCAGACTCACACACTGATGTTCGCTGCTGATTAATGATTGTCTTGTCGTTAAATACCAATCACATGTATTGATTTCAGATCGGTTCTAATAAAATGAACCAACAGGCCGAGAGATAATCACAAGGTTTGAGTGGAAATGCCATCAAAATAAAAATTGTTAAAAGGTTTTTACACTTTACTGAGGTGAAAAAGTTCATTAATCAACAAAAACAAAAATGTGCAGAAACAAACTTAAAGGGACATTTCACTCCAAAATCAGAGATTCATATTTCCCCTCCTCCCTGTAGAGCTCTTTATCCGTCCTGATAGTTCTGGTGTGAGTTGCAGAGTTTTGGAGACATCTGCCTCCTGTGGTGTGTGTGTGTGTGTGTGTGTGTGTGTGTATGTGTGTGTGTAACTCTACTCTTTCTGTTTTTACAGGAGTGGGAAACCAAAGCTGCTGCTTGAATCTGACCGTCCAATCAGACTCCAGTCCTGTCAGCTGAAGAGAGACGTCTCAGTGGTCCAGCCTTCACTGCTCACAACAATCAATATGATCAAACAGAAATGATTACAGATGTTCAGGTTCTGTTTGATTATATCAACAAATATTTGACCAAAGTCAACAGAACCAGTCGAGTAAAGTAGAATTGATATTTCCTGAGCGCCTGCGTGACGTAACTTTATCATCTAAACCAACCGCTGGTTTTCTCCTTGAGCGCCACCTGCCTGTAAGGAAAGATAAAATAATAAGTGATTCATTTGAAAGATGATCCATACCCATCCTGATCAGCAGATCAATAATGATTCACTGTCACACAGTTCTGTCCTACAAAGTAACCGACTGGTTTTGACTGAGGACAAACAAATGTCCTTTTTTTTTTTTTTTTTTTAACAGTTTTGTCTTCAGACTTTTGTAGAAATTGCAGGTTTGTTCAGCTGCTGGAAATCCTTGAAAACACTTGAATTAATTTTAATGTTTTCAAGGTTTGAAAAGTGCTTGGATTTTGGATAAAGTGCTTGGATTTTGGATAAAGTGCTTGCAACTGTAATTAAGTAACATTGTAATCAGATTACTTTCAAAATAAATTACTGCCTGATTGAATTAGTCAGTTAACTTTCTACATCAAGAAATAAAATAAGTCAGATATTTGCTGAGTCAGATTATACACAAAGTTAATAATTACTCATTGATTGATTAATTACAAAGTAAGAATTTAACTGATTAAACATGTATTAATTGATAATTAATCAATAGTCTAGAAATGACACTAGTTGTGCCACATTTGACATTGTTTTGTCTGTTTGAGCCACTCATTAGATAAGAAAACTTCAAATTCAACTTAAAATAATAAAGAAAAATGAGAGAAGATGTGTTTTATATCTTATTAATGATTAATGATTAATCAAATAACCAATAATTAGCATTTTCAAGGAAAGTCACCACCAAGTCTGCACACAGACAGAAACATTTCATGTTTCATTTAGAAACATGAAACTTTGTCTGTTTTCCTTTCATTTGTTTCCTGTCTGTAGGATTCTGTTATAAAACATCATTTTGGTTGATAAAATACTTCAAAAGTAAAGAAATCAGGAAACTGTGATTTTGGTCGACGTGTGTGAATCTGATTTTGAGGACCTCAGGACAGACAAAGTCTCCGGGACCTCCTGTGATTTCTGGTGGACCCCTAAGGGGTCCTGGACTGCAGGTTGGGAACCAATGATCTAAACACATCAACAAGCAGCTGGAAAAGCGTCACTGCAGCGAGTGAACACATCAAACACACAGCAGAGTAAAAACAGAACCAAATATTTGACTGTTTTTAGACTTAATCCACAGATCTGAAGTTATTTTTTTCCTTCAGTTCACATCTTCTTTATTAATATTTCTTCTGATCTGGGTTCAGTTTTATCCAGTAAAAAAGCTTTTGTGTGTCAATAAACTATATTTCTTAAATCACAATAATATTTTCAGATTATTCTGAGCTGTAAACTGACGTCCACCTGCTGCAGGAGACACACTGACTGTGGAGAAGAACCTCGTAATAATCTGAACTGTCCCTTTAATAATCCAGCTGATAAGATAGAGAGAACAGATGTTTTCCACATGTTGAATCCAACTGAAAACAGACAGCGGTTCTCCAGATGTGTTTCTGAGGATCTGTGACAGAAAACTCATGAGTTTATTGTTGTGAATTTCGGGCAGCAGATTTATTTTGAAGTGTTTTGTTTAATCTCACGTTCTGTTTGATGTAACACAACGTTACTCTGCACATCGTCAAGTTCTGATGATTCATGTCTGTTACCATGACGCTCACTCATCTGTATGATTTTATATGTACTGGTTCTTATAATAATCTCAGGACAATGTTGATTTATTGACTAAACACTGATCTGTAAAATGATACATGAAATAATATTAAAAACTATTTTATAAATCACTTTTTGTTTTTACTTGTGAACATTTGAAATTATGGCAAACAGATGTTTTACTGCAGTAAAAGCAAAAATACCACAGTGTAGAAATACTCGAGTACCTTGTAAACATGGTTGGGAGGGTTAGTTTAAAAATGTAATCTGATACAGTTACTAATTACCTGTTAAAAAATGCATCACAGTATGAAGTAATGTAACTTACCTGAATTTAAAATATAAATTGTTTGGTGTAATATAATGTTTTTGTTGGTTAATTTATTAGTTCATCCAGCTGTTCCTTCCTCTGTTGTGTGCAATTGATTGATTGATTGATTGATTGATTGATTGATTGATTGATTGATTGATTGATTGATTGACTGATCGATCGATTGACCAACCGACTGGTTGGTTGGTTGGTTGGTTGGTTGATTGATTGATTGATTGATCAATCGATCGATCGACCGGCCGGCCGACTGGTTGGTTGGTTGGTTGATTGATTGATTGATTGATGGATTGATTGATTAATGGATTAATTCATTGATTGATTGAGTGATTGATTGATTGACTGAATGATTGATTTAAAGACCAAAATGGCAAAATTTGCACCCAGTGAAGCATTTTTCTGTGAGATTGGTGAGATTTCTGCCACTGAAAGAAAAAATGTCTTCATAGTAGATCAGAATTATGAGATTCAAAAAAGTTATGAGATAAAAGTCATAATTAAGCTAAATGACAAAGAAAAACAAAGAGCTAACAGAAAAAGACAAGCAGCAGGGAAAAGGAGATGAAAATGGGAAACTTCAGTTTGTGAATCTATTTGTTTAAATGACAAATTTTGACCTTACTGAATGTTCTGTGTTGTTTTTGTAAATCCCATGGATGTATTGTAACTTTTCTTTTAATCATTCCTCCTTTTATTGACCACAAAAATATACAATTATTAATTTGTGTAAATATTTTTGTACAAATAATTGTTGATTATTAAATTCTTTATTATTATTTAAGGTAAATAAAAAGTTAACAGAAACATTGCTGAAAAGAATAAAAATAAAAAGCATCAGTTTATAGAAACGTCCTCGTGTCGGCCGCTGGGTGGCGGTAGACTCTAACTAAATCTCGCGGTGTTTCCGGTGTTCTCGCTACAGAAGAAGAATCGCGGAAGAGCAGGCAGGTTTCCTGACGGATCACCGGGCTAATTAAGAAGCTAACAAAGATAAGCAGCAGTCTAACGAGCGGTTTAAATCTGTTTACAGGTTGGACAGAGACCCGGACTGAAGGTAAGACAGCTGTTTGTCTCATTCATCCTGTCTGTTTGTCGCTTTGTCTCTCTGTCTCTGCTGTGAGCGCTCATCAAAGTGGCCTTCTGCTGTTAGCATGTTAGCCTATTAGCAAGGCGTAGACAGACTGCAGCTGTTAGCCGGTTAGCTTCAGAGCTAACAGCTCACAGGAGGGTTTGTCAGAGAGGGAAGTCAGCTGACAGTGTTTGACATGTCTGCCGTCAGCCTGCAGGACTGTCACCGTGTGAACGGCTCAGTCTGAGGCTGTTAGCTCCCGGTTAGCTTAGCTCTGTGTTAGCCGAGCTGCTGCAGCTGTCTTTGTTTGTGGGACAGTTAGACGGTTTGTCTTCGATCAAAGTGACTGAGGTTCAGGTTGGACAGCAGACAGGGTGTGGTGGACTCACACTGAGTTAAAGTTCCCTTTAATTCAGCCTCTGTTCCCTCTTTGTTCTCCTCTCAGGAGCAACATGACAGCCGCACCTTACAACTACTCCTACATCTTCAAATACATCATCATCGGTGAGTTTGATTCATGACACTGAACACAACACCGAGCTGACTGTGGATCAAGTTGACCCAAAGACCGTCACAACTCCAAACTACCAGCGGTGGAAAGAGTACTGAAAATCTGTACTCAAGTACAAGTACTGTTACATTGCTGAAATATTACTCAGTTACAAGTAAAAGTACTAGTGTTAGAAAAATACTTAGTATTCGTCAAAAAACTACTCAGAGTCTAAGTAGTAATGGACCATTGGTTCCCAACCTAGGGTCCGGGCCCCCCTTAGTAGGGCGCTAGAAATAACAGGAGGTCTCCAGGATTTTGTCTGTTCTGAGGTCCACAAAATCAGATTTACACATGTCAACTAAAATCACAACTTCAGGGTTTGTTCACCTTTTCTGAAGTCAGATTCAAGCATCTTTCATCTTCCAGCTGATAAGTGACTTTATATATAAAAATAATTATTTCTCCTCTTCATCACATCAGATGTTTTTGTGGTTTTTTGAGAGAAAGTTTAATGTCAAAATGTGTCACCTGTCCGTCAGCAGACTTTGACTTTTTTGAATTTTGTTCTTTTTCTTTAACCAATAGTTGAAAATGGAGTCTATTGATTATCATTAATAATTAATAAGATACTAAAAAAAAAAGTTTCCTTATCCAGTGAACACTCTTCCAGACAAAACAGTGTCAAAATGATATGCAGTTAATGCCATTTCTAGATTATTGGTTAATTATCAATTAATACGTGTTTAATCTGTTAAATTCTTATTTGGCAATTAATGATCAATAATTGACTTCCTGTGCAATCTGCAGATCACTCAGCAAATATGACTTACTTTATTTCTTATCAAAAATTCCAACATCGATATATTGGCCGATATTCTTTACACAGATTATAATAAAAAGAATATAGAATATATAAACAAACACTCATTTTTTGCAAAACTTGTGACAAATAGGCAAAATATTTTACAATTTATCAGGGTGTGAACTGGTATTTCTTAATAATTAGGATTGCATATAACATAAAAGATACAAAAAGGGCCAAATATATGTATATATTAAACCAAAGTAAATGAAAATTATCAAATATACCTAAAATGCTGCCGTCAAAGGTATCAAATAAAAACAATCTGCATTATTTTCTGTTTTAAAAAATTAGACAACAGATGCACCCATACTCATATAGTGAAATACAGCTGTGATGTATCAGTCTGGGACTAACATAAAGATGTAAAGACATACATATTAAATACACACTCTTAACAACAGATTAATTGATCATCAATTAATATGTAAAAATCTGAATTAGTAAAGTACTACAGCTGTCAGATAAATGTAGTCAAGTAAAAAGTCCAGTATTTCCTTCTGATGTGTAGTGGAGTTGAAGTACGAGAGTATTTTACAGTGACGCGGCGTTTTTAAGCAGAATTATCAGTTTTATTAGGATCTTAGTGGTGATTTTAGTTCACCGAGTGCTCACTGGACTTTACAGGCACCATTTTCTAAATCACACCATCAGAGTTTAAATTGATTTTCTTGCTTCCAGACAGCTATTTGCTCGAGGTATTTCTATGGAAATTGATTTGCAGAGACTTGAAACAGATGATCAGACCATGATGGGCTCATCTGTTAACCCTTAAAGAGCAGAGGGGAGTGAAGAGATGCTGCAGACATTCAGACGTCCTCCAGAACTTCTGTTCATCTAGAAATCAAATCATTTTCCTCACAGACGCTGCTGTTCACTGCCGCTTCTTTGGTCTGCTGCTGCATCATTAATCACAGTAAAATCAAAATATGACCAAGTGCAGTTTCTAAATCGCAGAACCAAATCACAATGTTTTGAAAAAGGAAAAATGTCAAAAATCATTCAGCCCTAATGCCTGTGTTAGATAAAAATCAGGTTCTGTAATAAAAAGTCAAAGCGATGAGAGACCTGTAGAAATAAAAACAGAAGGAGAGGGGCAACTACGACTCCCAGGGTGCATTTCACTAACAAACGTCCAATCACAGAGCTTCTCATCCTGCTGTCTGTTCCACTAAAGATTAGACTTGTTAAAACATTCAGCAGTTTAAATCAGTTCACTGTCTAATTGTCTCCCTAGTAACAGCTGGTGAGTATTGTAGTTTTTCAGACACAGATTATCAACTTCAGACTTTTAGAATCAGAGAAACAAAGCAAAATAAATCGACGTGTGAACTCAGGTGTTCACCTCTTTTTCTTCTTCTCTCTCCAGGTGATATGGGAGTCGGGAAGTCTTGTCTGCTGCACCAGTTCACAGAGAAAAAATGTGAGTCTTCACTAGTTCGTCCTCTTCTTCTTCAGCTTTTGTCAAACTCACCACCGTATCACCTCTGAACCCAAAACTTTATTTTCCTTAAAAAGTAAAAGAAGAAAGAAGCATAAAAAGTAAAAATATTGTTGGTCAGATCGACTAAAAAAAAAAATACATTGAGCCGGACTTGGAAAGTTGATCCTGTCACGGTCTTGTCAAGTGAAAAGTAGTTCCAAGCAGGTGAAGCGCTCCACCTCTTTTCACATGTTTGGAACTATTTCAACTCGTGATTAATCTGGCGATAATTTTTCCACTAATCACTTAGCTGTTTAATCCATTAAATGAAAATATTGATCATTGTCAGTGTTAATATTGACTGGTGTTATGATGTGTATTTTTTTCTGTGTGTGTGCACATGTGCAGTCATGGCGGACTGCCCTCACACCATTGGGGTCGAGTTTGGGACGAGGATCATGGAGGTCCACAGTCAGAAGGTGAAGCTGCAAATTTGGGATACGGCCGGTCAGGAGCGCTTCAGGGCCGTCACCAGGTCCTATTACAGAGGGGCCGCCGGGGCCCTAATGGTGTATGACATCACCAGGTATGGACAGGGAGGAGGGGGAGGGGTCTGGAGCTGATGTCATGTGTTGGGTTGGTTTGATCCTCTGATCAGTGACTTTGTTTGTGTCTCATCATTTCCTTTTTTTCTGTGTTTGTGTTCAGGAGAAGTACTTACAATCACCTGAGCAGCTGGTTGACAGACGCCAGGAACCTGACCAACCCAAACACAGTGAGTTCTTACACACACACACACACACTTTATTGTGCGTCAGTGGTTCACAAACATGATGGGGTGAAGTTCACCACTTTGTGAAAAACAGTTTAAGAACGTTTGTCAACACAAAACTGCAGGAATTTATAGATTTCACCATCTACAATCCATAATATCATTAAAAGATTCAGAGAATCCAGAGAAATCTCTGAAAACCAACACTGACTGTCTGTGACCTTTGACCCCTCAGGCAGCACTGCATTAAAAACTGCATTAAAAACTGCATTAAAAACTGCATTAAAAACTGCATTAAAAACTGCATTAAAAACTGCATTAAAAACCCTCATCATTGTATAAAGGACACTACATGGACTCAGGGACACTTTGGAAAACCGTTGTCAGTAAACACAGTTTGTCTCTGCATCTACAAATGTAAGTTCAGACTCTACATGCAGAGAGAAAGACATATATCAACAACATCCAGAAACACTGCAGACTTCTCTGGACCAGAGCTCATCTGAGATGGACGGACGCAAAGTGGAAAAGTCTGCTGTGGTCTGACGAGTCCACATTTCAGATTGTTTTCACTAATCATGGACATCGTGTCCTCCGGGCTAAAGAGGAAAAGGACCATCCAGATTGTTCCCAGCACTAAGTTCAAAAGACAGCAGCTGTGATGGTATGGACGGATTCAGAGAGACAAATGCTGCCATCACTGACGTCTTCTTCAGAGACGTCCCTGATTATTTTAGTGAGACTTTCCAGTTTGATCCATTCAAAAATTGGAGGTATGAAGCCTCCCTGAGATCACAATCCAGACCAAACAGCTGGACCTTGGTCCATCCAAAAGAGGTGTTCTCATTACAGGTCAAATCCAGCCACAGTTTGGTTTGTTTTTAGGTTGCTTATACATAAGTTCCAGACTTTTGGACTTTCCAATTTGATCTGATGAAAAATAATAGGTATGAAACCTCCCCTAGACCACAGTCTGGACCAAACTTTGGTCCGACCAAGAGATGGTCTGGTTACAGATAAAACTGAGTTCCATTCGTTTTCAGTATTAAAACAGTTTTGGATGGTTCAGACTTTCAGACTAATTGTTTGAAATTATGGCAGGATATTGTCAGAATCGGAAAAGCAATGCGGGGGCGAGGGAGCGAGGACCAGTCAGCTGCTGGTGAGCAGTCAGTGGACATTCAGATGGATATCTGACACGTGTGTGTGTGTGTGTGTGTGTGTGTGTGTGTGTGTGTGTGTGTGTGTGTGTGTGTGTGTTTCCAGGTGATCATTCTGATCGGTAACAAGGCCGACCTGGAGGCTCAGAGGGACGTGACATATGAGGAGGCCAAACAGTTTGCTGAAGAGAATGGTGAGTTTGTGTGTCATTATGGTTATTATTTGTTTTATGTGTGAAAAATATACAAATTAAACTGAAAGCAGGACATCGGATTGACTGTGATCTTTACTTCCTATTGTTGATCAGGTTTGCTGTTTCTAGAGGCCAGTGCTAAGACGTAAGTACACACACAGAACTCAGGGTGTATAAGTCAGCCTTACTTTCAACGCAGCATTGATCTGAGGACAGTTTTCTCCATCTGTAAGACCCATCAGTGGTTATCTGAATCTTTTTCCACAGAGGGGAGAATGTGGAAGAGGCCTTCCTGGAAGCAGCAAAGAGGATTTACCAGAACATCCAAGATGGCAGTTTGGACCTGAACGCTGCAGAGTCAGGAGTCCAGCACAAACCTTCTGCACCACAGGGAGGCCGGCTCAATGCCGACAGCCAGCCGGCCAAAGAAGGCTGCAGCTGCTAACCACAGACAGAAACTACAGACCCATCAAACAGACAGACCGATGGACGGACCGAGACGGACAGATACGTACACAGAGATCCCCTCTCCACCAGGCACCAACATACGTCCTCTATCTAGAGTGTGTTAAACAGGATTTAGCTAGAGCCCAACCGTCTACTGTCAAATACAGACCTCAGTTCATTGACCAAAACAAGACTCAACCATCCTCCACCCTGGAAAACATTTACCAGCTTTGGTTAAATCAGGACACCCTCAACCAACACCAGAAACCTACAATTATCCACCTCTGGATCTGTCTTAAATTTGGATTAACTCCCAAATTCTAGACCTAAACTGGATCACTGTCTGCACAAAATGAATCTCCCAGCATAAATCCCAACCAATTTTGGTCCACACCTTGAGCTCACTGGGTATCATTCCAGCTCAGACACTATGCCACAATCCAGACTGCCTTCAGACCACATTTTGACATGTTTGGGCCAAACCTAGGCTAGTCTGGACTAATGTACACCCACAACAGAATGGCAATCCTCCCATCACATGAAACCCCTTTTCCAAGCTTGGATTACCATCCCGACCTGGTCTCTTCCAAATCAGTAGAGTGTACTGTTGCCCCAATCCAATTCAGCCATGCTTTTCCCACAGATAGGGTAAGCAGGGCTGCGCTCATCACCAGACAACCTTTTTCTTGAACTACCTTCTGGACCCCATCTCTTCCAAGTCTGGAGCTCTATTGGCCAGAGGCAGTCCCTCAAATTCAGACCACCCTTGTCCAAAGAGACCAGGCTCAAATTTGAACCAGCCTGCAATCCAGAACTAGACTGATTTGGACTTACTCCTAAATCTGGACATTGCAAGGGGCCAATCCAGAGCCTAGGTTTAAGAAGAACCACCCTGTTCCAAGTCGAGACTGCCTTTACATCCAGCCTCGCTTGACCCAAAGGTAGGTCAAGCAGAACCATTCTAAACAGCTCTATGCTCATCATCAGACTAACCCTTTTCCTGGATTACTCTCTGGACCCCAAGTCTTCCAAGTTTGGAGCTCTGTTGGCCAGAGGCAATCGTACATAGTCCAAACTTGGTTGTCCCTCAAATTTGGACTACATTTGTCAAAAGATATGAACCATCCTAATCCCAAAACTGGACCACGCCTAACCAGAAGGGCTCACCTTACTTCTGAATCTGGACATTACAATGGACAGATCCAGAGCTTAGTTTTAAGATGGACCACCCTTGGTCCAAGTTGTCACTGCCTTCATCTTATATCTAGTCATGCTTGATCCAAAGGTAGGTCAAGTGAAACCATTCTAAACAGCTTTTGAGTCATCACCAGATGGACATTTCCCAGGATTACTCTTTGGATCTCAAATCTTTAAAGTTTGGAGTCCTGTTGGCCAGAGGCAGTCATGTAGTCCAAACATGGCCATCACTCAAATTTGGACTGCCCTTGTCCAGAAAGACAAATGAAGATACAAGGCTCAAGTCTGGAAAGCCTTTGCTCAACCCAAACTGCTCTTAACCCAAATCAAAGACCACTTCTGGTTCAAGTCTTCAAATCTAGACCACAGGGTCAGTTATATTCTGATGGGCTATTAATCCAGATTATCCCAGTTCTGACATGCACTCTTTGAAATGAACTTTTAGAATTTTGTCATACTTGTCTTAGGCTAGCATGAAATCCCATCATTTGTTATTCAGTTGGTCTTAAAAATCTTAAGTCTTAAAAATCCATGCTTCAGAATCATAAATTCCAACATAGATGTGACTGGGACGTCTTGAGCTTACCCCTGGGACTCCTTCACAGAAAAAAATTCTTCCTTTTCTCAGGTTCATGCCAGTGAACTCCTCGTCTCACTTGAGTGTCCAAACAATGCTCTCTGACAAAACCGGCTGCCTTTCAAGCTACCTGCTTGATTATTTGGGGTTTTATTCCACTACTTGTTCCATCTGGACTTCTGACCTGTTGCTTTTGCACCATGTTGGAATCAGAAGATGCATTAACACTGTCGTCGTTGATGTGGGCTGGAGAGTTTTGAAACTGTTGTTCTTGCAAGCAAATTTCTGGAGGCGTTCCAGCTGTATTTACATCTGGAGCTGATGATGTAGTTGTACTTAATTTTACAATTGCAGGTTAAAGGGGCACTCCACTGATTTTACACATGAAGATCATTTTACTCATCTTCATTGTCTTCTGTGGCCATAGGAATCTTTCTGAAGTCTACAAAAGTAACCCAGTTTGAAAGATGGTAGCACTTACCAGGCAGATCTGCTGAAAGATGCTGTTGCTTCATGGAAGTTGTAGGATTCAGGGTTTTAGAGTTTGACCCATATTATGTACTAAAAACCAGGACAGCTCAGCCTTTGCCACCTCAGTTTTGATCAGTCTTCCTTTAATATGTATCGTGCAAGTTCCATAACTTTATGGAAGTGTGATACTAAAAGCCTTAGTCTTTACATGTGGTGTTGTCCAACCATGTCTGAATCACTGGAGTACCCCTTTAATCCCTTTAATACCACAAGGAGGGAGCACAGGAACGACCAGAAAATGGCGACAGACAAGCCACGTTTCCACCACACAAACTTTCCCTAGAAATCAGACAACTTTTGAGGAACTCTGTGTGTTTCCACCACAGGGACCAGGGTGTAAACTAAGCTTCGGTGGCATTATTTTACCCCCCCTCCAAAAGTCACTGCTCAAAGGTCATGCTTGCCAAAGGTACAAAATCTTTAAGGGATGTGGTTTGCAGCACCGAACATTTCTGATTGGTTGGGTACTCATTTCACTTATACTATAAAAAGCTGGAGCCACAGCCCTGTTTGTTTGCTGTCACTCTCTTGCATATATCAGCAGACTAATTTGCCTAATTTTCACCTTTTAGTTCCTAAAAAAGTAGTTCCTGAGACTAAAGGTTTCGGGTACTTTGGGTGGAAACGTGGTCAAAGCCGCTCGGTGTTTTGCACATGAAAAGCATTGATACACACATTACATATCTTCATTGGTCCAGAACTGACCTGTGGGAACCAAACACAAATCCAACATGCATAGAAATGAATTTTCAAAATAGAGACAATACAACTGAAGTACCTGAGGACACTAAAGATTTGGACCCAGCCTCACTTTGGTCCTGGGTTGGTCTGTTCCTCTAACAACGTCTGTGCATCTCCACACTTTGCCTTTTTCAAAACATTTTGACTAGATAACTTTGTCTGAGGCAACTTTGACTATTGATCACTCTGTGAGAGATACAGCAACTGATTGATGAAGGTGATGATGAAGAAAAAAATGACTTGCCTGAACCAGAATGTCACTACTGCTCCCTCAGCGGATCAGCAGTTCAGGTTTTCAGTTTTTTATTGAACTTTTCTTGTTAATGTTGATTTTTTTTTTTTTTTCTAATGTGTTTCCAATTATATAAACAGTACATTTTCGATGTCACAGCTCCCTCTGGTGGCCATTTCTTGCATCCCTCCTGGTTCAGAGCTTACTGAGGGAAGAAAAATGGCACCAGTGGAAGCTGTGCAGATGCTTTTAATTTATTACTGCCTGTTTTTTGTTTTCTTTTTAACGTCAGGCCGGGATTACGCTTAACTTGAATGCGTTACTCTGGTTACCGCTCTTCATTAAAGCTTAACTGTTGCATTGCAACAGACATCATACGTCTGACTTCCTCTTAGCACATGATGAAACTAAATGAATATTGTTTAGCTCTGCAGAAATGAGCACGTTTGATATCTTAAAGAAACATTCAGTGAAACGTCAGGTTCTTCCTGGTTCCTGAGCCTCGATGTCCTGAAGTGCTTTAAAGTTTCCTCTGCTGTCTCTGACCATCAGTCATCAACTAAATAATTAAATGTAAATTAAATTGATCCTGGCAGTACATGAACCTGTTCTCCCAGTCTGACAGTAAATTTTGTTCCTGAAGAATCATTCCAGCGTCGACTCGTCACATAATCGAAACATGAATGATGTAACTTTATTCTACTCTTTTAAAAGATATTTTTAGTTGTTTTCATTGAAATAAATCAATTAATTTAGATTTGATTCTTCTCTGATGGATTCACATCAGATTTCCACTAAATGTTTAAGGTCAGAGTGTCTCCAACAGGGAAACACTGTAAAATAATATTCAGTAATACTTCAATAAACCTAAATACCAAGAAGAATTTTGCAAGTATTTTTTTATGCTGTTATCTTGAGATGACGAGTTAGTTATTTCTTTAGATAACATGTTAACTTATCTGGTTCTACTCAGAAAACAAGCTTTGCTATCAAGAAAACAAATTATCTTGAAATCTCAAGAGAACTGCAGTAAAAAATATTTGCCTTTCGTCCATTACTTACATCATTTTTTTTATAAGCCTGAGAAACGTTTCCCCTCGATTGGTTTTCATGAGTCCCAGAAGCAACAAATGTTGCCAACAGAACAATAAATTATTACATTGTCAGCAAATGTTTAATCATCTATCTACATTATTTGTCACGTGTTGTAAAAATTTGAAATTTTAGAGTGAAAAGTAAATATTTTGTCAGCATTCTAAAAATACTGATGGTAAGTCACAGTTATGAAATAGTAGCGCAGAATAAAATATCAGGTTACTTGCTCATAATCAGAATTTAAAGAGTCAAAATTTTGACTTACCATTTGTATTTCTTTGCAGAAATGTGTGCATCTTTTTTAAAAAGTACAACTTTTTAGAGACATTTCAATATGACGGTTTCCTTCCTGATTCCAGTCCCTGAACTTTGCATATTTGGGTTTTAAAGGAACCGGTCGGGATGTGTTTTGGGGATGTCCGATATCTGATGCTGCATTTTAGTTCAGTTAGCAGTAATCATTTGGACTCGTTATCAAACCATTCTGACATTCAAGTCATCTTTACTGACAAATCCTTCAGTCTCTGTTGATTGATCATTGCAATTTGTTAAGAAAAAATCATTTTAAACTGTTTTTAAAATAAATTTTGACTCTCCTGTGCACATTTGTCTCCTCTGGGACTCCATACTGTCGTACTGTAGTTTTGAGAGAAAGTGTATTCAGAGTTTTAAAGGCGGTCCCTGTGCTTGTTTTTCTGCCTGGCTCGCTCCGATCTCCTCGTTCAGGTTCTGGTGGTGAACGTCGCTCAGATCCCGTGTACGTATCCGGTCCAGGACGTTAAAACCAGAATGCTTTGTGTGTCCAGATCTGTGGAGCACGATCTGGTCTTTAACTGAGTCCACGTCTGTCTGAATGTGGAGCGAACGGTCTGATTTTACTCTTTGCTGTCCTCTGATTGGTGGACAGTAGCCTTCTTCAACTGTGATGCTTGATTTATGATTGAAGCCCCTCCCTCTACACTGTTAAAAAAAAAAAAAAAACATTACATCCAACTCCAACGTTCATGTTGCTCTTCATCACTTGAATAAGCTGCACGCCGCGAGATGAGTTTGTTTCCTCTGCGTTTGTGCGTTTTTGGGGTTTTTTTTAATAGACACAAGTTTCCAGGAACCAAAGGGTCACAAACATCAAGAGGTCGCTGATTCCCAAAAGACAAACCGTCACTTTAAAGTTCTGTTGTGACTGCCGCCTTAAGCTTCTGTCGCCAAAGGAAACATGAGCATTAAATTAATACAAATATTCAAAAATTAATAAAAAAGCATTTGAAGACTGCTCCGCTGCAGCACCAGGACTGTAGGGGGCAGTGTTGTTGATGTGTAAACGGAAAAATATGCAAGTTTAAACATCTATAAATAAATGTAACAGTGAAATTTCTTTTTATCTTTTTTTTTTTAACAATAAACGCTCGTAAGAAGAAAATGTTACCGCACTGAGTTTTAAATTATTCAGTATGTTTCTCTATGAAAAGCAGCATTTTAAATCATTATACTGATCAGCCAGATGGAGGCGCCGTCACCAGGCTGAAAAAGACTCGCAGGTCTGTAACTCTGTGCAGTTTATTTTATTTGTTGATTTTTCTGTCTGCTACAGTAACAAACTCCTTATGACTCTATTTATATTCTGTCATGATTTTTTTGTTCTTCAGCTGGACCTTTTCATTGTAGGATGACGAGGATTCACTTCTTTGTAAATAAAGTATATATATATATATATCCTGTATATATTCTGAGGAGTCTGTGTCAGGTTTGTCAGAGCGGCTCTTTAAAAATCATCTGCACCTTCAGCTCAAACTATCTGTCATCTCCTGGATTTTCAACTAGTAATCAATCTGATGATCATTTTTTCAGGTCCATAAAATGTTAGAAAATAGTGACAATCAATTAAAAAAAGCTTCTTGATTAGTGGAAAAATTATTGCCAGATTGATCTCTAGTTGAAAAATAGATCCAAACATGAAAACGGGTGAGGAGCTCCACCCGTTTTCATGTTTGGATCTATTTTTCAATTGATAAGAACATGACAGGATTGATTTTGATTTGTATACTTTTTTTTTCAGTGAACGTGAAAATTGTGATCATTTCCATTGATCGTGTCGGATTTTGCAGCAGGAAACGGTTCAGTTTTAAGTCAAGTGAATTTATTAACTTTGTGTTTTCAAAGATCGTTTATGCGTGAAATATTTAAGAAAACAGACAGAACAAAAACATTTTTAAGAAAAAAAAAGAGTTGAAAGTCACTTCAGGTGTTTTAATCAGATCTGATTCCAGGTCAGATCCGTCCTCCGTTTACAGTCTGATCAGCTGACAGCAGCGTCTGTTCCTCGCTGAGTTTCTGAAGCTCAAACTTGATTCTGTTTATCGTTTAAATTCAGTAAAGTCGGTCCCTCGGCAGCAGAGGCTGTGACATCATCACTACGTCGCTCTGCTCTTGGAGACAGGCTCCGCCTCCTGCTCATACTCTATCTCCACATACGCTCGCTTCTTCCTCGCCGCAGAGCCATTGGCTGGAGATTTGCCTTTAGACCTGGAGGCCTTCACTTCCTTCGTCGCCTCCACTTCCATCTCCTCCTCCTCCTCCTCCTCCTCCTCTTCACTGGACGACTCGTCTTCCTCGTCCTGCTCCTCCTCGTCACTGCTCGTCTTCAGTTTGTTCATGTCCTGACAGGAGACACACAAAATGTTCAAATTAAAAATGAACATGAGTGAGAGGAAAATCTGGTTTTATTTTTAAATTTCACTCAATTTTTCAAAATAAGAGCGCTCCGATTGATTGATTGGCCATTGATTGTTATCACCTGATATTTGTTCTAAATAGTTTGATCAGTGGTCTTTCTAAAAACTGATCAGAGTTTAATTTACTTATATACAGACACTTTTATTTACTTGTTGTGTAACTGGCTGCAGTGAAAATCTGTCAACTTCATATTTATTATTTATTGACATATATTACATAATTATATATTTATACATGTAAGCTTTTTATTTCATTGTAACTCATTTAGTTTCAACTTCCTGCATATTTAAAACCTTGAAAAAAATCAAACTGTTCAAATGTTAGACTTTGTTGGAATCCAGAGGTTATAACCAGACGCCAGGAAAACCTGCTGAAACGTGTTTGAACGTGTCCTTTAACTGTCAGCTGATTCACCTCGAAGTCGCTCAGGTCGCTCTCGTCCACCTCGTCCTCTGCTACAAACTCACTCTGACCCACGTCCTGCAGACACACACACACAGGAGGCATGTTCAGATCAACTCAAACACTGAGACACTGTGTGTGTGTGTGTGTGTGTGTGTGTGTGTGTGTGTGTGTGTGTGTCCTTCATCACCTCATCATCCTCCTCCTCCTCCTCGTCTTCCTCCTCCCCCTCGCTCTCCTCGTCCTGCTGCTCCAGAGCTCTGTCAAAGGCGTGGACTGGGAAGTTGTAGATGTCTCCGTACTGAAAAGACACAACATTTAACATGAGAACACGTTCCACACGTTCTATCTGAGGTTTTCAGACAGTTTCAGGAAATGAATCAAGTTGTGCTTCAGATTCTGTCAAAGTGCAGAAAATCTGGGGGGTTTTTTGACTGGAGTTTGGTGACTCGCTGTGAGGAGGTGATGATGATGATGATGATGATGATGATGATGATGATGATGATGATGATGATGATGATGATGATGATGCGGTGGAACATCTGCTGAATGTTTACTGAACTGTTTGATAACCGCTGTAATGCTTCAACGACCACACTGTATATACTGCAGCTTCTTCTGCACAGGAAACTGACTCGTCACATGACCTCAGCTGTGAGTGATGTCATACCGTTCCCTGTTTGAGTCTCTCCAGCAGCTCCTTCTCGATGGCGTTATCCAGCTGAGCGGCGATCAGAGCTTTCTCCTACAAACACAGACACACAGGTGAGTTCAGGTGAGTTCACCTGTAACATCTTCATCATGTGACGAAGAGTTCTACTTCATCATCATCACTGTCCTCACCTCTTTCCTCTTCTCTCTCCTCTCCACCTTCCTGCTCAGAGGAACCAACTTCCTCCTGAAGACAAATCACACAACAACTTATGGTAGTAGAACATTTCCAGTATACTGTAGTACATTAGCAGTACATTAGCAGTATATTAGCAGTACATTAGCAGTATATTAGCAGTATACCGCAGTACATTAGCAGTACATTAGTAGTATATTGTAGTACATTAGCAGTATACTGTAGTACATTAGCAGTATACTGTAGTACATTAGCAGTATACTGTAGTACATTAGCAGTATACTGTAGTACATTAGCAGTACATTAGCAGTATATTAGCAGTACATTAGCAGTATATTAGCAGTATACCGCAGTACATTAGTAGTATACTGTAGTACATTAGCAGTATACTGTAGTACATTAGCAGTACATTAGCAGTATATTAGCAGTACATTAGCAGTATATTAGCAGTATACCGCAGTACATTAGTAGTATACTGTAGTACATTAGCAGTATACTGTAGTACATTAGCAGTATACTGTAGTACATTAGCAGTACTCACTGTCTCTTGAGGACCAGTTTGCGCATGCGGATCAGGTACTGGGTGATTTTGGTGAATCGTTGTTTACATTTGTGTCGGACGAATCGAGGCCAATAAATCAAATTCTCGTCGATCTGTTCCAGAGCTTTCTCATAGTTCTTACTGAGCTTCACCTGTGAGCACACACACACACACACACACACACACACACACACACACACACACACACACACACACACACACAGATAAACAGAAAGGGTTAAATGTGTCACACAAACAGAGAATCCTTCAACCTGAAACATTTTCGGACGCCGTGTTCACCGTCAGCCTTCAGTTGCGTTTGTCCGACATCAAACAGGAACAAGTTCTAAAGAGAACGTGCTCTAACTCTCCTGCTCAAACCACAGACACTGAAAAGTTCACCGTGTTTCATGTCAGTCAGCTTTGAATCTAACAGACATGATGTTGATTTGAGCAGCAGGTTAAATCACTGGATTTTTTTATGATTAGTTTGTAGATTTGATTGTGGAATTTTCGTAATAAATCTCAGAGCACAGAGACACCTGAGTCAAACATAAGACAGGAAAGAGAACTTCAAACTGAAACGATGATCTCTAATACTGTACATCTGCTCTCTGTTTATACATGAGACCTTAACTGACCTGGTCCGGAGTCCACAGTGGGTTTGTGTTCACAGAGGCTTTAAAAGTGACTCAGTTTTAACACATTAAAACACGTCTGGACAAAAAGAAATAAAAACCTCAGCCTTGTCTCACCTTCTCCCACATCTTGGCAGGAAAGGCTGCTCTCTCGATCACCTTCATGTAGAGGAAACACTGACCTACAACACAAAAAACACACAGGATTCATGCAACTCTTCACTCCATTAACTATTCACAGAGGAGGGAAGTAACTGAGCACAAATACTTAGTTACTCTACTTGAGTAGAGTTTTCAGGAATCTGTACTTTACTTGAGTTTTTATTTTTCTGACATTTGAACGCAAATATCTACACTTTTTCCTCCTCTTGTTTTCAAAACAGGCTTCTTACTTTAGACAGAATAAAGGGATTTCAGCTCATCGAGTGCAACATAACTCAACCATGCTGTGTGCGTGTTGATGATGTAAATGTCGGCAGGGTGTTTACCTTTCTCCTCTCTGATGGTGGCGTACTGACTGTTGGCGAGCGGACACGACGAGCGGTTACACAAACCTGTGAGGTTGTATTCATTACGACAGAAGTTCTGACTCTTCGTCCTGGAAACAAAGATGTTCAGTATCAAACCTACAGATGATTTTCTGTATTCAATTAATCTTAATCATTTGATTAGTTGTTTGATTCATAAAATATCAGAGAATGGTGAAAAATTGATCCTGTCAGAATGTTGAAAAAAAAATCGACCCAAATGTGAAAACTCTCCTATAAATTATCAAACTAAATGACTGAATAACAACATGAATAAAAGTATTAATGAATGAATGAATGAATGAATATAGATCAGATGAAGTTTCATACTGACTTGACTTTGAAGGAGCAGAACTGTTTGTTCCCAATAATGTCCCAGATCACCTGCAGGAAGTAGATTTAACACATGAATACAAACACACACAGGGTTTTGCAGCAGCACCGGTGTCACAATCATTCACATGATGTTGATGAGTTTATTATTTTTTTTAACAATCTTTTACAGCATCAAGTTGTGTAAATGTAACTGTGTTAAATTTATACATTATCTTTTATTTCTAACTGCTCTGCTGCATGTATGTGTTTTCTATGACAGTTATATTCTGAAATTAACAGATTTGAATGTAGGTTCAGAGTCTATAAAACTGTGTGATAAACTCCACATACAGAGAAATCCAGTAAAGATGATAAAGTGGATTGTCAGTCAGAGAAACACATGTTAAAACACAGTGGGTGTCGATGTTTGATGTGATGCCGAAATGAAGTTTACAGACAACCAAACTAATGTGTGTGTCCAGTAGAGAATGAAACACGGTGTGTGTTTGTAGAAAGACCAGACAACCTTAAAAACACAGTTTCATTAACGGATTTCGGCACATTTGACACCAAACAGCACCTGACTGACTGTCAACGTGTCTCACATGCTGTTAAAACATTATAGATAAATCCGCGTATAATTTATAAAGATAATTACTGTTCAGTAACTATTCTGCAGACTAAACTCTAAATAGGAATAATCCTAACTAACGAATCAGATTTTAAACAGGTACCGGTGAGCTAAGCTAACGTTAGCATGAAGCACATTAGCAGCCTGACACTCACGTCGTCGTGTTGCATGTTGACTTCCGGTCAGAGCTTCTCTCAGCGTCTCCTCGGTCTCCTCTGTCTCTCTCACTTATATTTAACACGTTAATGTAAAGTTACGAAGGTCTTTTTCTCTCTGCGGAGCCACATGGACGGTCAGGGAGCCACCATCTTTGTTTGCATGGCCGAGATCCCGGAGCCGTGACGTCATCCAGGAGAAGTATCGTGATACTTCACATTGTAATGCAAAAATACCAACGTGTGGAATTAGATTTATTTCTTTGTAACATGAGATTTATTCTAGTCTGTTTTCTTTTTTTAATATGTCTGTAATTTTTTTTCAGAAATGCTTTGCTTTGACAACATGTGCAGTGTTACGTCATCCGAATAAAGCAACATGAATTTATTTATTTAGACTTTTTCTATTGTTTTTTATCCTTTAGTTTAGTTTTTTATATACTCTACACATATACAGGTTTGTTATGAACCACACTGATTATGAATATTTCATGTATATCTAATTAATAGTTATTTTAAAAAAGTAATAATTAATATAATTATGTCTTCATACTGAGTCCCACTCATACTGTGAAATATTACCTCATTATTGTATATAACTTGAAAAGTAAAATAAATTTGAATACACATTTTACTTTATTTTATACATTTATCTTATTATTACTGTTCTGTGTGTTATTACTTAATTTACCGTTGAACGGAAGCTTCCAGCGAAAGTAAGAGATTTATGTTTGAGTTGAATTTAGATTCAAATAACTGATCACTTATAAGATAAGATCTTGATTAGAAACCATCATTGATGATGACGTACATACTGTTATCTCTTGAAATAATATTTAACTTGTTTATCTTCAGGTCAGGATCAGACGGTTTGAGGCGCAAAGCGTAACAAGTGAAGGCTGCACCTTTCACAGATGGTCTGTGACGTCACCAATCATCACGTTCATGACCTGGAAGAATCACGACGTTCATCATGGCGCTGAGACTTCCTGTAGCTCCTCTCCAGCTCTTTCACTCACGGTGTCACATTTTAACGTTTCACACTTTTTATTTTTCATCGTTTCATCTTTAACCATCTAAAGTCTGACGTCAATCTCCTGCAGCGGCTCTGCGCCTTTCATTTAACCGAGTTCACAGATAAGAACGCAGAGATTTGTGAGAGAACTGCAGAGGTGCATTATGGGATTGGCCGCCGTGAGTAATGTGGCAACAGTGACGCCTGGCGGCGCTGACTGCAACTGCACCCTGCAGCATTCACGTAATATGTAATTTTAAAGTTTTTTTTTAAATATGTACTTATGTTAAAACTCTGGACATAAAACACACTCATCATTAATTATTGATTTTAATGTAAATATGACAGGAAGTGCTCGTGTTCTACAGTTTGTCCTCTGTGTAAATATGATATTTTAGATTTGAAATAAACAGCAGTTCACCTCCAATTAAAAACCATTAAAACGTATAAAACTCAGAAACCACCTGGAAAGATTTAGATGAATTTTTCTCAGTGGAACTTCATGTTAATAGAACATCTGTGTTGAATGAAGAAGTTCACTGATTTTTACAGAGTGATGAACTGTTGAACTGACCTCAGGTCAGTGAGACAAACTTCAGTCACAGTTCAGCACATGTGTTGAAGAAAGTTCAGCTCTGTAAAACATACAGCTACACTGTGCTTTAATAGATTGATATCTCATAATAATTGATTAGCTCATAAAATCCAAACTGATCAATGAATCCATATTCTTTTGATAACTTTAGATCAGTAAAGTGTGTGGACGCCACCCTGAGGTCAACGACAGACCAGCGCTGATTCTGGAGAATTTTCATCTCACAAATACTTTCAGTGGAGAAAAATAAGAAAGAAAGAATAATCAGAACAAAAATATTCAGGGTCTGCAGCGAGTGACTCTGCTTGGACCACTAATGAAATAATCTAGAACTCTACAGAACGCCAGAACGAAGACGTACACATCCCAACCAGGTGGGTTCTGCAGTCAGAACGTGTTTTTAATGGGATATGTTTCATAACATGGATTTGTACTGGTGTAAATGTTCAAACCACAAATTAAAAATGTATGAACAACATCAGACGAGGTAATAAAATAATAAAAATTAGTTGTAAAGTGATAAATTGATGATATTTATGAAAGGAACCCATTTAATTTGATTTGATTGAATGAATCAGTTCTTCTTCATTAAAACTTGGAAACAGAAGTCAGACAGACTCGTGAGTGAAAAAAACAGAGAAATGTTTTATTTTAGTAAATAATGTGAGCTTTTCACTGCTGTACAACACTGGCATCTGTAGTTGGCACTCTTTAAAGGGACAATCCACCCAAAAACAGAGTCCACAGCTGTCTTGTTCTCTGCTGATAGGACCTGCTGTCAGCTCTGTTTGTCGGGGGATTTTCTTTGTTTTCAGTTTTCTATTTTTTTGCTCAGTAACCCCCCAAAAAACGGCAGCAGCCTCCGAGACACACGGTACAAAAAAAAGAACAAAGAAAAAACTAAAACAAAAGGCACCTGAAGCCACAAGAGACAGACGTCAGCCGAACAACTGAAAACTACAGACATGCAACTCACATCGATTTACACTGAGAGCTAATATAGGCATGCAAAAACAACACAGCTCTGAACAGAGGCTCACACACACACACACACACACACACACACACACACACACCAACACACACTCACACACACTCACACACACACACACACACACACACACACACACACACCAACACACACACACACACACACCAGATGTGTTTGTGTAAAATACGAACGTGTGTCGGCTCCTGAACAGACGACGACTCGTGTCCACATCAACCCACCACCAGCTGGAGCCAGGTGCATTGTGGGTAAAGCCCCTCAAAACATCCAGGTCGACTCGCCAACAATCCAACATGAGAACGGACGACAGCTTTTAAAGGAACGAGGAACCGGAGACACATTAAAGGAACGTTTTTTCCTGAACTCTTCTGGAACCAGTTTGTGTTCTGTGACTGGTTTAACTGGGAACATTTTAATGCACTAAAGAGCCAAACTACAGAACTCATCAACGATTTATTCTGATTGAAGAGAACGATTCCAACAGGTTCTAGCACTGCTGGGATTTCTAGGAAACATTTTTAGCTCAGTTATTTTATGATCAGACCAAAAAACAGAAAAGAAAAGAAAAATCTCTCTGGAACCAGTGAACAGACTTTCTCTGTTTCTCCAAAGAAGACGTGTTCTAGAAACAGAAGGGCTGGGTTCCAAGATAGAAGTGCACGTTCTAGAACTTGTGGCTGAGTATTTTAGGACAATCAAATCTTAAAAAAAGTTTCTGGAACAGTAGGGAACGTGGTGTATTGAAGAATAATGCACAGAACTCTGTGCTGTTTGTTATAAACGTTAATCAAAGTTCTCAACCAGAGAAAGGAAAGTGATTTAAATGTTCTAGAACTCTGTAGAACCATCCCAACCAGATGTGTTCTAGAATCAGAACGTGTGCACTCTAGAATGATCAGAATGGCAGCTTCCAGAAAGTTCTAGTCTTCATGTTCCAGAGCTTGTATTTTAGGAAATCTTTCCAGAAAATATAGGAGGTTCTACAGCCTTAAATTAAAAGAACCTTATAATGACAATGCAAACATCACCAACCAGGCATGAGATGAATTTGCATGCACTTCAATTTGAGTCAAATCTTGTAGAACCCTCATTTGTTCTCCCTGGGATCAGAGCCAACAGACTGTCTGTCCATGAGTCCTGTTCTAGAAACCGGATGAAACTGCACGTTCTAGAGTTTGTAGCCGTGTACTTCAGGAAATGAAATCTTGAAAGAATGAATTTGATACGTTCTGGAAAACGTAAGAGGTTCTAGAGATGAATTTGCATGTTCTGGAGTGTTCTAGTCTCTATGATCTAGAATTATGTGAGTTTTTTTGTATTTAAGGAAATCAATTCTAAAAAATAACGGAAAGTGGTGAAATCATCCACTGTAGAACACACCGCGTCTCCGCGTTCTAGAACCTGAAGCTGTTGATCAGAGAGACAAACGTGTTCGTCCTTCAGTAAAATGTTTATTGACTAAAAATAAAAATGTTTGTTCTCACATTTTGATGGGAACTGAAAACAGATCCTAGAACATTAATGAATGTGCTGAAACGCTCGATTCTACAATCAGAACAAGAGATTTTAAATCTGAGTAAAATCCTGCGGAACCTTCATTTGTCCTCTGGAATCTGGAATCTAGATAAAATATTCTAGAACTCACACTAGAATGAAAATGCAAACATCCCAACCTGCCGTGTTCTAGAATCAGAACGTGTGGGTTCCGTAATGAAAATGCACATTCTGGTCTCCGTGATCTGAGGATTCATCCAAAATTGAAATGCTGTAGAACCCTCAATGTGGAACGTCCAAATTTTTAACACTACAGGCTCCAGAAAGAGAACCCAGTGGTTTGGAAACATTTCGGTTCTCATGTTCGAGACCCTTCAGGTACACGAGATACGGATCAGGCAACATGGCTGCTAATGCTAATGCCACAGGTAGAGAGTGATGTCAGTGATGATGTCAGAACAGGTGTGTTTACAGGGAAGTGAGTGGAGGAGCAACTCAGTCCAGATCTGTTACAGAAATAATAACGATGATGATGATGATGATGATGATGATGATGATGATGATGATGATGGTGATGATGATGGTGGAGAGCGAGCGGGTTCCTGCAGGTGGGCGGTTCACATACATCAACACAAGACAGAACAACGAGAAGGGAAGTAAAACCAAAGAAGAAGAAGAAGATGATCATGCGTATGTGCCAGCTGATGTAAACATGTAAACAAAGAAGAAACGTGACGCGTCGACGCGTCGATACGAAAACACAACAACAGAGTTTTATAAAAACACAGAAACCAGAAATCCAACAGACTGCGAGCAGGTTTGGTCCTGAACCAATCAGAAAACAGAGGCCGCCTCAGACAGGGGGCGGGGCTTCACCACTGCTGCAGTTTGCAGTTTGCCCTTCGTGCAGATTTTAATTGATCAAACTCAGGACTGATTGATTGTTTTAGGAGCGATCAATATTGATCAGCTGACATTAAGGGAACATTCACATATTTTGGGAAATCTTTTGTCATCATAAATCACCTCATATAACACTTATAAGCAGCATATAAACATGTAATAAATGTTTCTAACACTGTAATGCAGCTGTAAGCAGAGTTTATTAACACCTTATGTAACAGCTATAACTCCTCATGTGGACAGACAGCAGAAAATAAATAAACACAACACAATAAAAACACATTTGTAATATTATAAAATGTTTTCATAGGAGAAGTTTGATTAATTATGATTAATAATCACTCTAATATCTGCTTACATCTACATTATAATGTGTTAGAAATCTTTTATTAAATGTAAGAAAATATACTGTTCATAAATGTACAGCATCAATAAACGATATTGATCTTTGTATTGATTTGTACTGGAAAAGTTCTTGTCAGATTGATCACTAGTTGAAAAATAGGTCCAAACATATGAAAACAGGTGGAGCGCACAGATGAACGCGAGACCTATTCTTCAACTGACAAGACTGTGACAGGATTAATTAATCACTTAATCATTTTGAAACGTTTTTTAAAATAAAAAAAACCTACACTCAAATCTAGGGTTACAGTGTGGACACGCCCTCATCAGCAGGAGAACCCTCGTCCTCCTGGTTCTAATTGAGGGTCTGAAACACTGAAAACTTTCTTTTGAAAATGTTTTGGCACAAATGTTGAAAACAGGACGAGTGTGAGCCGTTGGTCAGTCGAAGCTCGTGAGAACTGAAGCTGCACCACAAACTTTAAATAACAAGAAAAAGTTCAAACTGTTGAAAAGAAAAAAAAAGTTTTCCCAACAAAGTTCACTTTGGATTCTTCACAAAAAGCAGGGAGAGGTTGAAGTAGTAAATTAGCTTGTTAGCATCATTAGCATTCCTACTCAAACTGAACCTATCACAAGCAGTTTGCAATGGTTTTTTCCCCAGGATGGTGACGGCATGACCTACCTGACCCCGACATTCTTCCCTGGACCAATCAGAGTCCACAAGCCTGAAACTAACCAACCCGACGTCTACAAGCCAATCAGATTGAGAGCAGCTTTATGCAGTTTTAACCTGCTTTCTGACAACAGCTAATGATGCTAACAATGCTAACAATCAGGCCATTTTGGGCCGACTGATGCAGCCAATCAGACAAACAGCTCATACATGTGACACCTAAAGTCATTCTGGGTAATGTAGGAATCACCACAAATGATAAAAGAATGAAAAAAGTAAACAGTCTGCGTCCTCTGGTTCGTCCACTCAGCGTCCAACCTGCAGGGAGGCGGGGTCAGTAAAACAAATGCTCTGTGATTGGACATCTGTTCCTCCTGCATCTCCACGTACATAGCTAGCGTAGAGGGGAGGGGGTCCTGTAGTCCTGACGTCCCGTCCCTTCATTAACCCCGGCAGACTCAGACCTCCTCTGTCCCCCCGTCCTCTTCCTCCTCCTCCTCCTCCTCCTCCTCCTCCTCCTCTGATGGAGGTCTCAGATGGTCTGACAGGGTTTCAGGGTGGAGGAGGTCGGGAGACATTTTTGTTTGGTCCAGAGGTGTCTCAGGATTGTGTCCTCACAGATCTTTGGAGGGTGTTTTTATGTGGTTCTAGCCAAATAAGACCAGATCTCTGGACGTGTTGAAACTGTTTTATATCTCAGAGGAAACGTCTAAAGAAATCCGCCGCAGATGAAGGAGTGGATTCTCCTCTGCAGCTGGTTTTTGTTGGTTTGTCTCGTTAACGGGGCTGAACTTTGTGTATTTTCCTTGTTTTTAAGGCGTATGATAAAAGAACAGTAAAGACAGGACACGGTCTGTCTGTCTCAGGCGTCTCTGTGGATCGTGGCGAGTCTCAGGATGTTTGTGGAGTTCTTCTTCTCTGGTGGGTCTCTGTAAGTCTTTTTCTGGGGGGTTTGTGGACTTTAGGAGGTCTTGACCAGGTCGTAGACGTAGATGTGGAAGTCGTCGTCGAACTTGATGAAGTAGACGGAGGGTTTGGCCTCTACCTGGTGGATGACCATCCCCGACCGCTTCCCGCCATCCTCTTTGGCGTACTCCACCTGTTTACCTACCAGACTGTCGACGACCTCGCCGGGCTCGCGCTCCGCTGCCGCGCTTTCATCTGCACACACGGGGGGGGGGGGGGAGAGGAGCAGGTTGAGTGGCGATTAATCAAATGCTGAATTAATCTGCAACGATTTTGATGATCAATTAATCATTTGGAATCATTAAAAAAAAGTCTAATTTCTCTGATTTCAGCTTCTGAAATGTGAATATTTTCTGGTTTCTTTCCTCTGACAGTAAAGTTGAGTTGAAGACAAAAGGTGAGACATTTGAGGACGTCATCTTGGACTTTGATCAGTATTTTACGATATTTTATGGACCAAACAGTTAATCCAACACTGAAAATTGTGTTGCATGTTTCAGTGTTTTTAGGTGTGTTTTTGCAGGAACAAGTGAAAACTGCAAGAAAAGTTGTGACTTTTAAATTCTTTGAATTATATTTTCTATAATTGATTAAAAATCAAAGGCAACTTGTTCCAGAGAAAATGAAACCACACTCTGTTCTGAGTGTCTAATTTTACCAAAAAGGCTCAAAAGATTCAAACAAAATCTGCTTTAAATGTAAATGAAGACGTTGATTTTGGAGATACAGAAGCACACAGAGGGTTAATAAACGTCAATAACAACGTTTTTCTTTGGTTGAATTTGCATTAGTTGTTGCAATTGCAACAGTGCAACTTCCTGCGAGGAAGTAAAAACTGCATTTATTGTTTTGTGCAGCTCTGACTAGTGAAAATAAAAATAACCTTTGAAAAAGTAAAAGTAGAAGAAGTAAAGTAGAAATAAAATAAATAATGTGCAATAAAAAGATGAAAATGAGACTGAAACATCCTGCTGACTAAAACTAATGACGATGGTGCAGGGTGCTAAAATGATGCCTGGTTCTACCGGACCAGTGGAACCAGTAGAACCAGTCTGGGCGTGCTGTGACTCACTGGAGTCGGGCATGATGCGCAGGTCTCCCTCCTTGTAGTCGTCCAGCAGCTGGTACATGTAGAGAACCGGGTCCTTCTCGTAGGTGATGTAGAACCAGGAGGTCATGATGGGAGCTCGAGCCAGAACCATCCCCCTCCACTCCTCCTTCGGCCCGTCCTCCGTCTCAAACATGTGCTCCACCGCCTTCCCGATCATCGTGTCCGCCAGCAGAGAGTCGCTCACACGGGCCGGAGCTGGGCCAATCACAGAGAGGCACACAGAGAGGTTATACTGACATCATCACCTCTGCCGTCAGCAGCCACAAATAAACGTGTTTCTAATAAAAAAGGGACCGTTCAGTTTTAGTGTATGAATATTTTCTCCTCTTTACCTTTCTGTCAGACAGACCTTTCTGACAGAAAACTGAAATAATCTAAGACAAATATCACTTTACAAACCAACCAAACTCCACTGATAAAACCAGTGATTTGATCTCAGAGAACACAGGAGTTGTTGGTCTGTCAGTGTGTTTGTGTTGTTGTGTGACTTCAGTGTTTTAAAGGGTTAGTTTGATTAGTTGTTCCTCACCCACTCTGTCAGGGAGGACCTCCAGTCCCACCACCCGCTCATCGCTGTACAGCTCCAGACCGTAGATGCAGTCAAAGCCGTCGTACTTGATCAGGTAGAGGGAGGGGTTAACAGGGACCTGGTCCAGGACTGTCCCCTTCCACTGGGATGACTTACCTGAGAGGGACACACAGATTTCAAAGAGGAAAGAAGGCACACCCCCCCCCCCCCCCAGCGCTAAAACAGCCTGTTTAAATCCAACTTACTGCCTTCCTTCCAGATGTGCTGGATCCTGCAACCCACGATGTTCCTTCTGGGCTGAGCCAGAGTCTTACTGGGACCAACGCTGGTCCTCTGTTTCCTGCAGGGAGGACGGAGAAACAAAGAAAAAAGTTTAGAGGAAACAGTGAATGAAACTTAATAAATAAAATAAAATGTGACTCATCTTTCAGGCTTACTTGTGCGGGTTCTTTTTCTTCATCATGTTTGCAGACACACCTGAATGTCCTGAAACACAAACATTCAGCATCTGTCACACTGAGAGGTGCTGCGTTCAAGGACACTCTAACATGTGAGGTCAGGGCGTCCGCAGAAAACACAGGAAGTGTTCTTAATGTGACAAAACAACTCATTCACGTGATCATTATTTATATCGGTTCTCAGATGTCGGTGTGTCCTTGAATGAGCCTGGAAATTGAACAAACATTAAGTCTTTTATTTGATCAATATTTTTCAACATTTTATGAACCAAACAACTGATTGATTATTGGAAAAATTATAGCCAGATTGATCACTAGCTGAAAAATAGGTCCCAACAGGTGGAGCCCCGCCTGTTTTCACGTGTTTGGACTCTAAAAGTTAAGTGTTTCAAGAGATTTCAGAGTTGTGTTTAGTGTTTGATGTTTGCTGTAACTCACCCCCGTCTGCTCGGGGCCGCGGGGCCGCTGGGCTCTTGAATGGGGTCTTCATTCATCCACCTGTAGGGGGGCAGCCAGCCAGGCTGCCGGTCCGGGGCTAAATGCTGGGTGCTGTGTGTGTGTGTGTGTGTGTGGAGGGGGAGTGAGGATGGAGGGAGGGGACAGGGGGAGGAGGGTAGGGAAAGGAGAGGGAGGAGGTGGTGGGAAAAAAAGCGCACCAGGAACTAGGCCGGGCCCCAGACAAGCTGCATACAGGCCCGGTACAGACTAACACCTGGAGACTGAGGCGACGTCACAGCTGATGGACTCGATGAGGAGACGGACAGTTCAGCCTGAGGACAGAAAACAGACAAACAGGGACATTTTTACACAGATCTTTACCTGTTTTCATTCTGGAAATGTTTCTTAGCTGCTGGTGAATTTTTTGTTGATTGGCTGATTGATTAATCAGATAATCATCACAGATCAGTGTTTCTCTGTTTCCTAAGTTACTGTTGGACTCCACATTAAAAAACAGGAAGCAGATTCACTCCTCCACAATAAAAACTCCTCATGTTTCCTTCAGCTGTCGGACATCTTTTTTTTCCCATCATTCTCTCTGATCTCAGCTGAGATCATCATCGTGTTCATCTCATGTCAACATTTGAAACTCAGTGAATCTTTAAAGAAACTCTGAGTGTTTTCTTTCTGAAATGTAACTTTAAGTTTGAGCTCTGTGACTAATCTGATTATTGTTTGACCCTCTGACAGTCACTGGTCACAGGGTCAGAGGTCAAAGGTCAGGCCAGCCTCCACCCTGCTGCACTCCTCTTTTAACACTCCTGCAGGTTTTCACCTGTTTGGATCTATTTTCCAACTAGTGATCAATCTGGCAATAATTTCTCCAATAACTGGTCTTTAAAATATCAGAAATGTGGAAAATTGATTAATTAATCCTGTCGCAATCTTGTTAAATGAAAAAATAGGTCCAAACGTGGAGCGCACAGACACGTCCTATTTTTCAAGTCTTTCTTGTTTCTTGTCTTCTGGGGGGGGGCTGCTTTTTGTTTTATTTTTCTTCTGTATGTTGTTCTTTTTTGTTTTTCTATGTTCCTTCATGTTTTCTTCTTCTTCTTCATATTTGTGTCTCAAAATGTATCATATAATACTGTGAGTTTTGTTTTAAAAACAATCACATAAACAAAGTTATAAAAATCATGAAACCAGCAGCAGCAGAGAGAAACTCCCTGAATACCAGAGATATGTTCAGTCTGACAAGGTCACAGACAGCAGGGCTGCTGGGAAACTACAGACATGATGTTAGAGGATGAGTTCCCCTCAGAAACACACAGGAACTCTCTGCTCCTGACGTTCTGCAGATAACAGCTTTATAGTGACAAAAATAACGTTCAACAGAGACGAGTTCTGCACGACGACGACCACAACAAGTGCAACACAAACCACAGACCTGCTGCTACAGGAGCACCTGAACATCTCACACACACACACACACACACACACACACACACACACACACACAGCGCTGCAGGAACACTGCAACTACAGACAGCAGAGCACAGAACCTGACAGAACCTGACCCATATATCACTGGTATTATTGATATCTTATTATATTGACCTTTCACACAGATATCAGTATCACTGTAAATACTGTCTGATATACACCTGTTATATATGTTTGTCACGTGTTTAATAACCACCTCTGAGACGTCACTGCAAAAAATGTTTAGAGAAATATTCTACATCATATTCTGTTCAAAGAAAACTGGCCAATATATCAATATCAGAATTATATCAGAATGTCAGATATTATTCCTGTAATATCAGTATCTGTCCCAAAACATCAGTCTCACTCAGACCATAATATACATGTTGTTTATTTATATTTATAATAGTGAAAATAGCAGTGACAGGTCACTGTTTCCACGCTCTGCTCTGGACGATATAAACTGCCTCCATTACATGTTTGTCACGAGTGTCTGATAAACACATTTGAGAGATTATTAAAACCAATCAGCTGATATATCGATATTCTTTTTTGAGTCCCTAATATTGTTATTGACATCAGCCCCAAAAATAAAGTATCTGTCAGAACCTGAGCTGAGTTTACCTGACACAGAACACACAGGAGAACCACACACCTCTGTCCTATCAGCTGACACATTCTTGTTTTTGTATTTGCAGAGATGACCCTCCTCTTCCTCCTCCTCCTCCTCTTCCTCTCCACACACACACACACTCTCTCTCTCTCTCTCTCTCTCTCTCTGTGTGTGTGTGTGTGTGTGTGTGTGTGATTAAAGTATGCAGGTCACATTAGACTGAGCTCAGACTGTCATCACTGTGTGTCTCTGCTCCACTGAGGAGTTGCTGGATGTTTTGACTGATGATGATGAAGATGATGAAGATGACCAGCCAGAGGTCACAGTTTACCCTCCTGATTACCTGCCCACCTCCCGACCTGCCCCGCTGCTCACACTCCACGGTATTTAAATATGTGCACAGATAATTGGTCACCTCCTCCAACCATCACCACCACCAGACAGCCGCCATATTGCGCCAGTATTTACAAAACCCGCATCGGTGCAAAAAAAAGGCGCAAGCGAACAAAGGGAGAGGGGAGGTCTGAGGGGAAGAAACACAGCGCTGAACTCGCTGTTTGCGCTAAAAACGTGACGGCGGACAAAGTGTCCGTTAAACGGCTCGGTGTGTGAGGCCGGAGGCCGCGGGTTCTTACCGGAGCAGCAATCAGTGTCGCCGCATAATCCCGATCAACCGCCGAGGCTCCAAATTGATCCGCTCTGCCTCCGTTAGGTTCTCCGCTGCGTCGAGCTGGCTGCGCTAAGATGGAGGGAGGGCGGAAGAGAAGAGCACAGCCTTCAAAATAAAAGCGAGAATTTTTTTATATATATATATATATATATATTAGTGCTGTCAGGCGATTAAAAAAATTAATCTAATTAATTACAGGATTTGTAATTAATTAATCTAATTAATCGCATTTTAATCTCATATCTGCTAAAGGTCCCCAAATAAAGAATTTGAATTCTAGGAATATTTGTGTATTTATAAATAAAAATTACACATTTATTGCAACAAAATCACATAGACCATCAAATAAATCAAAAGAGGAGGGTTATTCATTTATTTATTCATTTATTTAGCATTTTGAAAATAGATTCGAATTGTTGACTATAGAGTTCAAACACCACTGGTTTGATAATGGAAATGGTATTTCAACTTTATTCTATTTATTTATTTTCAAAATGCAAAATAATCTGCCACCTCTGATTTTTTACAACTGGTTCTCCTTTATTCTTGACATTTTGACTTTGAATGTATATAAATTTAGTATAACATGTTGAATTAAAACATTTTATACATTTTTATTGATATGTGACATTTATTCACACCTTTAAGTAAAAATCTCTCTTGCTCTCAGTGGTACATTAATTAAAAACATCACATTTGGTCTTTCTCTGTCAATAGTTTCAACGGTTACACGGAGGCTTTTATTTTTATATATTCTAAGCGGAAGTCTCATTTATTATGCCGGTTGTCTTGACACTGGTTGTTGTGCAGGTTTGCACTGAAGCCAAAAATTCTTCCACCGTCGAGTCCGCCTTTTCTCTCTTGCTAAATAGTGATCCAGGCGAATGTTGGCGGTGCGGTTTGCTGCTGGCTCTTCCTGCCAAATAGTGAGACTCTCCGTACAGCCGTCTTGTCTCAGACGGCGATGTTAATGGCAGACACTTGAACAGGGACAGTGTGTGTCCTCTTTGTAGTCTGAGGTTTTAACGTCGGGACATCATGTCTTCAGACGAGCCTCAGTTCATCACACGCTCTCTGCAGTGCAGCAAGAGCAGCCGTACAGCAGGGCGCTCTGCTCCGACTGATCCACGGTCAGATCTGTTAGATGTTAGCTGTGTAGTGAAGACAGGATGCAGAGTAAGAGCTGATCTGAGGGCAGCTTATAGCACACTGTCACATACGTAGGAGGAGGTACCGTGGGTGTTCGTTTTGTTGAACAGACAGCCCAGAGGGGCGGTGTTTTTAAAAACGACAACAGAAAATAATAAAAAAGAGCCTCCAATTTTTTTTTCTCTCTCTCGATGGCTTAAAACTAAACACTAAAAAAGTGAACTAAATAAAAATATCTCTGTTAAATTAACCACTATATACATACACATACATACACGTTACAAAGGACAACAATAATCTCAACATTTGGTATAATCTAGGTAATAATTGTAAATCCGTAAGTTTGTTTGTCTTATGATGCTGATGTATTCTCTCACACATTTTTGTGTTAAATGGTGATTTTCCTTGTTATGTAATATAATAATCATACGCTTGCGTTAAGGATAGTTACAGAGCAGACTGAGGTGACAGCACCTCCCGCCCAGAACACCCCGGTGATAAAAACAAACGGATAGACTGTTAAATTCCGATCAGAGCGGAGGAATTTGGTGAAAATCGAAAGCCGCTGAGTTCCGTTCACTTCACAGTTCACTGCTCCGGTAAAAGTCGTCTGTGTGTGGAGTCCATGACAGCGGAGAGACGCCGGTCTGATCCGGACAGAGGACACCCTGGAAGAGACGGACAGACCTGAGGAGGATGAGGAGCTGTCCGGACTGGATGTGAGGATCGTTACGGCACGATGTGACATGACCGTCGAGAAAAGAGCGAGCGAGGCCGGAGGAGACGTCATGTTGGTCCGCAGCTCTGTGAGTAGTAGCGAGGTTAGCCTGCTGTTAGCCCACTGTTAGCACTGAGGGCTAATTTAATGTTTAACTGTGGGATAAAGGAACAATCAAAGTAAGGGTCAGTGGACAGACAGGGGACAGACAGGGACAGGTCTGTTCATGTGTTCATGTGTTTTTATACATTAGCTAACGTAAACATTAGCGGCTGCATGTTTGACTGTAAAGTAACGGTGATTCTGTCGTTAACTTTAGCTAAGCTGCTAGCTAACGTCAGCTCTTTAATCAACTTGCTCCTCTTAACTGAAGCTAAACATTAATAAGTAGTTAACGTTAATAGCGCCGTCATAACGCTTTGATTGGCTCCTACCATGAAGTCCTCACATATTACCTGAGAACAGTTTGTTCACACCTGGACACATCTGAGTGGTGCGTTTACGTACAGACTGATATCCTGTGTCTTGTGTCTGGTTATATAAAACCATTTAGGCTCAACTTTCCCTGAAGGTTTCACCTGAAAGTCAGCAGTTACCTAAAGTGTGTATACATCTATACACGTGTGTGTTTGTGTGTGTGTTTGTGTGTGTGTGTGTGTGTGTGTGTGTGTGTGTGTGTGTGTGTGTGTTTATGAGATTATTTTTACTGATATTGTGATTTTGGAGAGAATTCTAATTTGTACATCATTACTCTCCTCTCACTGAAAAACGTAAATAGGTATGTTTGTGCACTCCATATATTTGCACCTGTTTTTGGATCTATTTGTCAAGTCTTTTGTGGTAATGATTATTTTCTCAGTTAGTTATTTAGTCCAGAAAATGTCAGAAAATGTTGAAAAATGATTGGGACACTGAAAGCAGACAATTTAGACTTTTTCTTTAAAAAAATGACTCAAACAGATCACTTGGTTAAAGCTGGTGAATAATTTAATAATCAATTAAATGACTAATCTTTGCACCTCTATATGCAGCCGATCGGAGTGAGGATACTCATGCAGTCTGAAGCATCTCATCATAGTAAAAATATAGACGCAGATGATCGATCAGAAGCCTGGAAACTGTTCTCTGGCTGTGTTTGTTAGAAGGTAAAGTGATGTTAGCAGCAGACCGCACAGTGTTCTGTGTGTTTATTTTCAGTTCTGCTGATAAATCTGCATGTAATCGATTCCTCTGAGTCCTTCATGTTAGTTTAGAGCCTGCAGCTCCTTTTTCCTCTCCACTGGCTCCCAGAGGCTTAGACTAACAATTATATAGCAATCAGTAATGGTAATAAAGAAAATAAATAAATCATTTATCGTTGTTATAGGTCTAAAGTGATTCTTACATTCTCCAGTTGTAAAATGTGTAGCCTATACACCAAATAAAACCAATTTTAAAATAAATGTTGTCAACTAAAACGGGTCTGCAGCTCAGCTCCTTTTCCTCTGAATATCGGTCTCTCCCTCGTCTTGCCTGGAGGCCAAATCCCAAAACTGACAGAACAGTGACAGACCACTGACAGAACAGACCACTGACAGAACAGTGACAGAACGGTGCATTCAGTGTACTGAACATAAAGTTGTTTATGAGGACTGACCTTCCAATGAAGGTGTCATGCAGATGTAGAGCTGCACAATTTGGTTAAAAAAAGTCATATTGTGATTATTTAGAAAGAAAATGGGAAATGTGACACAATTTGTGGAAATTATCAGTTTTGCATCATGATGTTCATGTTCACTGAAAAAATCTTTTAAAATTATGATATTTACTGAGGTCTGAACCAAACAAACATGTCTTCTTTCATCGGGAGAAGAAAAATTTAGGTCAGGTCATCTCTGCAGCACTTGCACGTTTTCCTTTTTTTAAACATTGTGTTTTGGTTCTGGTTTTGGCGATGTAGATATTGCACTTGGCCATACTGTGATTTTATTACAATCTGTATTGATGTCTCATTCATCCAGTTGTTGAGTAAAAATGAAACCTCCCACTGGACTATTTGTTGTCAGTTTTGAAACTCGTCCAAACAGTC
Source organism: Lutjanus erythropterus (assembly GCA_020091685.1). NCBI lineage: Eukaryota > Metazoa > Chordata > Actinopteri > Lutjaniformes > Lutjanidae > Lutjanus > Lutjanus erythropterus. The sequence continues at coordinate 389,390 of CM034599.1, forward strand.
TGAGACTGCAACCATGTTATCTGTCATTTCCCACATTAATGAAGTTCCCAGAGTCCAGGTGACGTCTTCAGATATCTCGTTTGTCGCCCTGATATTCAGTCTACAAGGAGATAAAACAAAGATGGCCGAATCCTCTGGTTCTCTGCCATAGGGCTGAGTGTTTCTGAAAAAATATCTCTGTGATATCAGAAGAAATGCTAATTTTTACCTCATTATTCTCATTTTCAGTTAAAACATCATTATGGTGTGATTTTAGCAGGATCTGCACCAAACAAAACTGTTCTCTGTAAAAATATGATGTGTAGCTCAGGACATTTCTGCAGCACCATATTTAATTGAAAATTTAAAACACACGTTGCACGTCCTGCGATGTGAAAGTTCCTGTAGGCCATATTGCGATGGCGTTAATATCAAAATGAATTGTGCAGCTCTGATGAGAACATCAGCGGAGAACATGAGGAGAAGAAACAGTAGAGAGGTGACGGTTCATGTCTGTCCTCCCTGATGATCCAACAGGATGTGAGGATGAATAGTTAATGTTGGCGTCTCTTCTTCGCCGCAGCACGTCGAGGCGAGCAAAGTCACTCACGCGGTGGTGGTGATCTTCCTGGAGTTCTTCGCCTGGGGGCTGCTGACCACGCCCATGCTGACTGTGAGTCAACACACACACACACACA
>CM034599.1:395066-489873 GCA_020091685.1 Lutjanus erythropterus
CTGACGCCCTGGGGCTTCCCCATCTCCTGGGAGCAGGCTGACCCTTCGCCCGTGAGTTCACACAGACAGTGTGACATCACAGGGTCAGAGGTCACATGTGGTTTGTTTTGACCTGCTGACATCAGGCTTTTAAAAAAAAATCTAAATAAAATACAGTGACTGAAAAATACAAATATTCCTGTTTATTCTTTTAAATCATTGATTGATTGGTTGATTGGTGTTTTCAGTCTCGCGCTCGGTTGGCAAAGACACACAGTGCTGCTGATCTGTGTCACAGTTCCTGTCCTACCTGCCTGAGGCCGACAGTACTCCAGCTTCTTCCTCTACCTGAGACAGGTAACGATGCACGCGACGCGACACAACGCGCGCGACGCATGCACGCACACAACGCGACGACGCATGCACACAGACACAACGCACGCGACGCGACGCACGCACATTAACGCGACGCGATGCACGCACGCATGCACGCATACAACGCGACGACGCGACACAACGTGACGCGACGCACGACGCATGCACGCATCGCGACGCATGCACGCACGCACTTTGCTGAATTGTTGGATTGTTGTGTCCTAAAATGTCTGATTTCACAGCAGCTTTTCTAAAAATTTGGGATTTTTGTTGCAATTCTTTTATACTTTTTTTAAAATTAAAATTGCAAAAGAAAGTTGTGATTTTTTAGTTAATTAAAACATGTTAATTCAATAACATCAACAAAAAGGCTCAAGATCACAAAAACACAAGCAAAATGTGCTTCACTTGTAGAAGACGGTCTCCTGAGGCGTGTTAAACAAAAGGCTAAATCCTTCTGGAGCTCCAGTCGTTAAAACAACGAGCACAAAATGATCAAATCAAAGCAGATGGAGCATTGATGAATGTCAAACAAGGACAGATGTGTTCTGTTCAAACCTGAGAAAAATACAAATACATTCATGCAAAAACACAGTGAATAATAAAAGGCCACTGCTGTTACTGGTAGAACTGGGAGCAACAACTCATGGGTTCAGTTTGCAGAAAATTTGGACAGAATTTCAGAATTTACGGATTGGTTGAATTTCTGTAAACTGTTGTGATCACATCACGACTCGTTGAGGGACTGAATAACAAACCCAGAACTGAACAGGAAGTTCAGTTCATCAAGTCCGCAGGTTCGGGCCGTTACCCACCCTGTCGTCTAAATGTCTGCTGGGAAAAGAGGCTGCTGCTTTTCTGCGTGTATCTAATTGCTCGTTGGTTTATTGATCCGCCTGACTCTCGCAGATGGACACTGTGGGTAAAAGTCTGACTCTGGCCCACTATGTATATTTTCAAAGTGTCTGTGAAACAAGAACAACCTCCGAGCTGCAACCTGCACACTGAACGCAGCAACGCCACTCCTGGATCACTGACGTAAACAAGCTAACAGCTGTTAGCTTTTCCTCTGGGGTGATGTAGACATTTTAATACGTGAGTGTCTCCCTACGTCCAGATGTTCCCCCTCGATGCTGATTCACTGCATCCAGATATAATAGAGCCAGAGATTTCTGCAGCGCTGACTTCTGATTGATCCTCTGTCTGATTTTCTGCCCCAACACTGATTTCATTCAATTAAACCAATAAATAACCTTTTACTCAGTTATTCATCATTTCTGTCCTCAGTGATGTTTGGAGCATCACTGAAAGAAGGTTTTCTTCGTGTTTCAGGTAATCGGTTTTCCTGCAGCCATTGCCGCCTTCATCGCCATGGTGGAATCCTCTCAATAATCGCTCAGGTACAGAAACCGACCAAATCAATTAATTAATCTGCCAGTCATTTTTATTATTAATGGACCAATTGTTTGGTCCATAAAATATCAGAAAATGGTGAATAAATAATCCTGTCTCAATCTTGTCAGTGGGAAAATTAGTTATTTTCAACTAGTGAGCAATCTCAAAATAATTTTTCCAAGAATCGATCAGTTATTTGGTCCATAAATGCCAGAAAGTAATGAAAATCCATCAATTAATCCTGTTGCATTCCAAACTTGTGTATTTAATCATTTCATCCATCATGTTCTCTCTGTTCTCTGTCAGACTCTGTTCCTGAGTGTGTTAATGAGAACCATTGGTAATAAGAACACGGTTCTTCTGGGTCTGGGCTTTCAGCTCTTCCAGCTGGCCTGTACGGCTTTGCTCTGAACCCTGGTGAGTGATTTGTCATCAGATTCATTTCTCACTGTACGCACACCTTAGATTTTTCTCTGTTTTCTTTCATATGAACAGCTGCTTGCAGGTCTGTAACAATCTAAAGTCTAATCATCTGGATTTTAGGCCTTTAAATATCTTTAAGAAACATGCAAAGTGTGTTTGTACAACATGTGACCTTTAAGACCTGTTAGAACCAAAATATTAAGTTCCTGATCGACAGATCCTTCGTGTTTTGCCAGTGTGAAATGAAATGGTTCCTGAAGTGTCTTCTATAATGATCTTAAAGAGTCTTTTGAAGTCTTAAACATGTTGAAACCCGCAGAACCCCTGTCCTAAAATATTGTCTGTCTATCTGTCTATCTGTCCATATGTCTGTCCTGTGTCCATCCGCCTCTGACCATGAGGATCATATCAGGTCTGACTGTGTCTTCTTCCTGTCTTGTTCAGGATGATGTGGGCAGCAGGAACAGTAGCAGCCATGTCCTCCATCACCTTCCCAGCAGTCTCTGCTCTGGTGTCCCACAGCGCATCACCTGACCAGCAAGGTCACTACACCTGTCTGTGTCTATCTGTCGCTCTGTCTGTCGCTTCTGTCTGTCTGTAGAATAGGAATCATGGGAGGAAGATGCTCGCTTTATCTTCTATTTTGGCTCACAATTTTTCTGTGAGTTTCTATTTTAATGCATGTTTGAATCTGTTATAACTGTCTGTCTGTCTGTCTGTCTGTCTGTCTGTCTCTCTGTCTCTCTGCTCTCTCTCTCTCTCTCTCAGGTGTGGCTCAGGGATGATCACAGGTATTAGGAGGGGTCTGTGTAACGGTTTGGGTCCGGCTCACGGCTTCATCTTCTTCCTCTTCAACGTGAGCTGAACGACATGGAGCCGACAGCAGGAAGAACCACACAGAACATAGAGGTACACACACGCTACACACATGCACGCACGCACACACGCACACACACACGCACGCACACACACACACACACGCACGCACACGCACGCACACACACGCCGCACACCCACACACACACACGCACACACACACACACACACACCCCTTTAGGTTTGGTTGTTTTCAGTTGAAAGTTTCAAATGTCTTTCGACTGATCGCAACAAAACTATCATGATGGATGAAATAAAATCTGTATTTTTGATTCTGAACTGTCCCTTTAAATGTGCTCTCTCTCTCTGTCTCTCTCTCTCTGTCTCTGTCTCTCTCTCTCTCTCTCTCTCTCTCTCTCTCTCTCTGTCTCTCTCTCTCTGTCTCTCTCTGTCTCTCCTCTCTCTGTCACTCTCTCTCTCTCTCTCTCTCTCTCTCTCTGTCTCTCTCTGTCTCTCTCTGTCTCCTCTCTGTCTCTCTCTCTCTCTCTCTCTCTCTCTCTCTCTGTCACTCTCTCTCTCTCTCTCTCTGTCTCTCTCTGTCTCTCTCTGTCCCTCTCTCTGTCTCTCTCTCTCTGTCTCTCTCTCTCTCTGTCTCTCTCTCTGCTCTCTCTCTGTCTCTCTCTCTCTGTCCCTCTCTGTCTGCTCTCTCTCTCTCTCTCTCTCTCTGCTCTCTCTCTCTCCTCTGTGTCTGTAGAAGTCGATCTCGGTCCTCCTTCCTGTTCGGAGCTTGCACTGTCTTGTTCGCCTCCGCCAGCCGTCTTCATCCCTGAACACCACCAGTTGGTCGAAATCAAGACCTGCAGCTCCACCCGCAAGACCAGTGGCACCTGCGCCACACATGCTCAGAATGCCAGCCCTCTGGCCACGCCCCACCAGCGACGCCGAGGACATCGAGCCGCTCCTGCAGGACAGCAGCATGTGACGACAGCCGCCCGGCCCTGCTGGTCCCGCCTTCAGAACAAACCATTCTTAGCTTTTTCTTTTTATTTCTTCAGACTCAGACTGTTAAAAGAGTCCGTAACGTTCAGCGCGACCACACTGACTGACTGACTGATCACTGACTGACTGACTGACTGACTGACCGACCGACCGACCGGATCGACTGACTGACTGGTGTTTGTCTGCCCTCTGGCAGAGACAGGAATTACACAAACACTGAAACCCTGAACGCCTCAGCTCATCTTCAGAAACGTGACAAAAATACAACTGACCAAACAAACAAAACGTTTCTCTGTCCTTAATCAATCATTGGTAAAATTAATGATCAATTAATAGATTAGTCATTCTTACAAAATCTTAAAAATCCAAATCCATTTTCCCTCAAAGTTTTATTTCACGGTAACATGTTCCATTCTTCGACAGTGTTACATACACCCTTAGAAAGAACCACAGCCCTTCAGGAAGAACCCTTTCAGAACCCTTATTTCTCAGAGTGTAGCCTGTGGAACATATAAAGAGCTTCAATTTTCAATTTTACGATCGATCAGATTGAATCGCTGATAAATCAGTCATTGATTAATTATCATCATCCCAAACTGCATTACCCGAATGTTTTTGCTGGAAAAAATCTCTGGAGATTCTTTTTCTCCTGAGTTTGAGTCTGATTCAGGTGAATGAAGGTTTTGTTTGTTGTTGTAGTTCCTGTTTCAGCCACAAGAGGCAGCAGCTACCGACCTCATGTTCTACATGAGACTAAAAGAACCAAGAGTTTTAATTTCTCCAACACAAACTGCATACATCACAAAAGTTACCTGTTTTTCATTCAAGTAGCTGAAAATCGTTGCTTCATGAGGAAACATGAAACAACAACAAACCACGATGTCGTTTATTGATTATATGACGCTTGATCAAATCATCGAAGAGTTTTCATGACTCACTGAGAGCAAACGCCGCTAAACGCTTCCTGTTTCTTCAGCTGTATTTTCATTTTTATCTGCAGTTTTGAGCATGAAGAGAGAGAAGAATGAGGAAGAGGAGACGGTCGCCTTCATGAAGAACCTTCAGAATCTCAGCGTGACTTTAATCTTCTCACTTTGTATCTCAGCCTGCAGTTTTAGTTTCATATCTCAGTTTTGCTTTTGTTTTTCTGAAGTCATCAGTCTGGTCGCGCTGAACACGCTGGAGCCGTTTGCTTCCCCGTGTGTGTGTGTGTGTGTGTGTGTGTGTGTGTGTGTGTGTGTGTGTGTGTGTGTGTGTGTGTGTGACTCCACCCGTCAGGTCTGCAGAGGTCAGGTCAGACGTCACCACAACGGACCAGCAGTGGATGCGCAGTGCGGGATTCAATGTGTACAGCTGACACCACGTGTCCCGAAACTACAGACTGTTTTAAACTGACGGACAAACGTGAGAGGATGAGGTCAGAGCTGCACGGGATTGTGGAAGTGACTCGACAGGCGAAGCCTGCAGGTGCCAGTGTGGTCGTTTCTGTCTCCACACTCTGACAGATTATAGACTCCTGGATCACTGTTACTATGACAACAGCCAACACAGCAGTGACTCACTGAGCATGTGCAAGCTCCGCCAGCTGTGACATCATCGTCCTCTCCTGCTGCGTTTTCAAACTTTGATCTGTTCAGTAAATCAATTTAAACAGTTTGAAGTGCTTTTAGTTCCTGCTGAGCCTGAAGGCATCACGGAGGATGAATACATTTTTCTGCACAGTTAAACATCGTGTTGATTCAGCCAGGATCCAAACCAGACACACAGGATCACACTGATGACACAAACGGGTTTCTCCATGACGCCGTTCGCATGCTTGATTTCTCTCATGTGGGGCCAGTTGCACCAACAGGACTGAACACCTGATCTTAATCTGAGTCGGTCTTAAGTTGGCATCCGATCATGTAAACCGCAAGCTAACATCAGATCGTTTCAGGTTTTTATAAAAAGTCATTTTTCTACTAATCGATCAGTTATTTGGTCCATAAAAATCAGAAAATGTTAATGAGTGTTTCCCAAAGCCCAGGATGATACATCACATCTAAGAGGCTGAAATCACAAAACTTTTTCCTTTAAAAATAACTCAAATCGATTAATTGATCATCAAAATAGTTGATGATTAATGTAATGATGGTTGCAGCTGAAGAACAGACGCAGCCTCGGTCAGAGTCATGGTGCATCCTGCTCCAGACCAGGTTCAGTATCAGATCTATCGACGTCTCTTCTTCTTGTGTTGAAATACTTGAAGTGTTGACTCCTCCCACCCGCCTGCCGCTCCAGCCGAACAAACAGAGCGCTTTGTTGTTACTGATGTAGTTTGAACATTTGTTTCCAGCTCCCGCTTCTGTTTGAGCGTGTAGAGTGGCAGGTTGTCGAGAACCAAACGTGCCATCGTGATTTTTAAACTATTTTCTGTTTCTGTTGCCTTTTGTTTACCACATATTTGTTTCTTTGCTTGTTTTTTTAACTACGCCATTCCCATCCTCAGAACTGCTGAGAAACAAGCCTGTTACCATGGCAACGCCATGGGGATGCCGTGTCCAAGATGGCTGACAGCGCTCGCCTTGACGACTTGTTTAAACCCTCAGATGTTGAGCATGTTATATAACTCTGTCTGTTACTTAAAGTCCAGATTATTGTAAAAGGAACACATGCTGCATTCAAGGTACATCTGATGGGTAGGACAAACTGCATTCTGACAGTTAACAAACAAAAAGTAACCAAAACTTTTTCTCCCACATGATATGAATGCAGCACAGATGAGGTCACAGCTACAGAAACACCTGATTGGTTCTGATGAGCAGGCGGATGATGGTATTTCTTCATGAAGCACAATCAGGTCACCGCTTGAGACGTTCTTCCTCCTTAAAATTCAGATTCATCTTTAAAATGTCTCATAATTTTATTTTAATTAAACCTCGAGCTCCATCGGCTCGTTAAAACTCACAAAATCTTGTCTCATGTTAGATTTTCTCTCTCAAAGATGATGTCAGAAAAGGAGAGCTGACCTACAGTATATTTTTTACAGTCTGAAGCTCTGCAGAGTTGTTACTCAATGTCCCAGAATGCACCACAGTGTTTCTGAATCTCTTCCTGTCTGTCGTTGTGATGCTGACGATGCACTGTTAACGCCAACGCCTCAGCGGAAAGTTTCTCTCTAATCGCTTCCTCCAGACGATAAAACTGAAGTTTATTAGAAAAGGAGACGTGGTTCAACTCTCCGATGAGACGGAAGCGACAACATGGCCAGAGAAACGTGACGATGACAAACAGAAACAGACGAGTGTCGGCTTTTAAACTTTTGTACGTCAGCAGCAGCCGTCTGCTGAATATAAATATACGGCTACTGAGAAGACTTTTTTATTTTAGCTGATGATGATGATGATGATGATGATGATTAGGACAGGAATTTATGCAGTCAAACATTTCCTCCTCCTCTCTTCCTCCTCATCTTCCTCTTCTTCCTCCTCTCTTCCTCCTCCTCCTCCTCTTCCTCCCTCCTCTTCCTCCTCCTGTTCCTCTTCCTCCTCCTCTTCCTCCTCCTCTTCCTCATCCTCGTCCTCCTCCTCCCTCCTCTTCCTCCTCCTCCTCCCTCCTCCTCCTCTTCCTCCTCCTCCTCCTCCTCTCTTGTGTACATGATGCAGAACGTTTGCTGGTTGCTGCACTTTAATTTTTCTGATCATGTGCCTCTAATCATTCTTCATGTTGAGTTTCTGTTTCTATAGAAACAAAGAGATGCTGACTGACGCTCTGCGTGTCGTCGTTTGTTTGTTTTCAGTCGCTTTTTTATCTTGTTAAGAACATAATTTTGAATAATATCTATGATAATAATTATAATGATATAATAAGAGATGTATCAAATTTAAAATGTGCACTTGTTTGTTTTTAGTTGTTTTGATTTATTTTTATTTTTGTTATTTCATATTTTACTGAAGCTCAAACAGCAGTGACATTTTAGGAAATACGTGTGTTTGAAATAATTAATTATTTGATTTGAAATATATTGAAGCCTGTTTCTGCTCCTGTACATCATTATAATGAAAAGCTTTCAAGAATAATGATTATTTCTAAGTCATTATTATAGAATCTCTTCCTGTGAATATTCTCATTCATCCAGGGTCAGGTTATCTTCAGAATCGACGCACTGACTTTATTTCAGAGATTATCAGTTCATGCTCATCAGACTAGATAGGACAGCTCTAGTCTGGAGCCAGAGCTGTCCTATCTAGTCTGATGAGCATGAACTGACGAAGTCTGCTCGATGAGAGGTAAACGCCTTCTAAGACAATTTTACCAGTCCAGTTGCATCGATTTAATCCCTTGAGATATAGAATTCTTGTTTTCAACCTCAAAGATCTTGAGTGAGAAAATATGAACAAAACAATCTTTCACAGATATTTATTAAAATAAATAAAAACAGACACACCACTCTTTCTCAAAGCCTCACAGAAATCTGCTTCAATAAAAATCTGCAATACAACAAATAAAAATTATAAAAGTAAAAATATTTTCATTCATTTTGAAAAAAAAAAAAAAATGGACATCCAAATTGGGAATAAAATCACTGAATGTTTAATATTAATAATGATGTGTACTTGATAAATCAAACATTTAGATTAATTAGAGTTTTGAAAATAATCTAAACTTTACCAAAGTCACAAACTGTGTCTGATAAAAACACAAAATCTCACAACAGAATATTGATGAAAAGTCTTCAGTCAGCCGACTGTTTAAATGTTTCAACTAAACTCGTTGAACCTTGATTTGTGCAACGTTTCAGTTCGCTTCTGTTTGGTCACAACTTTCACATCTCCAACCATTAAATCCAGTTAATCTCCACTTTATCTCCAATTTATCTCCAGTTAATCTCCACTTTATCTCCAGTTAATCTTCACTTTATCTCCAATTTATCTCCAGTTAATCTCCACTTTATCTCCAATTTCTCCAATTTATCTCCAGTTAATCCACTTTATCTCCAATTTATCTCCAATTTATCTCCACTTTATCTCCAGTTAATCTCCACTTTATCTCCAATTTATCTCCAATTTATCTCCAGTTAATCTCCACTTTATCTCCAGTTAATCTCACTTTATCTCCAGTTAATCTCCACTTTATCTCCAGTTAATCTCCACTTTATCTCCAATTTATCTCCAGTTAATCTCCACTTTATCTCCAATTTATCTCCAATTTATCTCCAGTTAATCTCACTTTATCTCCAATTTATCTCCAATTTATTCTCCACTTTATCTCCAGTTAATCTCCACTTTATCTCCAATTTATCTCCAATTTATCTCCAGTTAATCTCCACTTTATCTCCAAATCTCCAGTTAATCTCCACTTTATCTCCAGTTAATTTCACTTTATCTCCAGTTAATCTCCACTTTATCTCCAGTTAACTTCACTTTATCTCCACTTTATCTCCAATTTATCTCCAGTTAATCTCCACTTTATCTCCAATTTATCTCCAATTTATCTCCTGCATCTCCACTTTATCTCCATTTATCTCCAATTTATCACCTTTATCTCCAGTTAATCTCCACTTTATCTCCAATTTATCTCCAATTTATCTCCAGTTAATCCCACTTTATCTCCAGTTAATCTCCACTTTATCTCCAGTTAATCTTCACTTTATCTCCAGTTAATCTCCACTTTATCTCCACTTTATCTCCAGTTCATTTGTTGAGTTGTGAGAAAACACAACATTCAGATCATCTCACTTACTGCACAGATGTAAAATATTCATCAGAACATTTTTATACAATATCAAAGAATAAAATCAATAATAATGGGACAGTTGATGAAGCAGTGAAACATGATGTCTGAATTCATGTTTTAACATTTAATGATATTAGAAATGTTTAAATGTTGGAAATCTGAATTTGAATGAAAAGTTAATTTTGTAAAGCAAAATTCCTTTGAAAACACTATATATATAAATTTTAAAAAGATTCGCTAAATCAGCAGAAATCCATGAAAAAACAAACCTGCACTGATGCTTCAAAAACAAACTTTCAGCCATAAAAATATGGAGATTCACTCTTTTTAGTAGTTAAGTCAAAATTTCTTGATAGTAAAGATGGTTTATATGTCAGAAGTGTAATAATTTGCCAGAATTATATTTTTAATTTGACCATTTTTGAGTTTAGGAGAACCTGTGGTCGCCTTGAAACTCGCACAACAAACATCAAAATCTGTATGTGAGTCAGTGTTTGGTTTGTCCGTTCTGCTACCGTGAGAACGGTTCTGCGTTAGAGGAGCTGCTCCTTTGTAGGTAACTGACTTATTCTAAGGTAACAAAACAGTGATTCTTGTTTTCAGGTGATTTTACACTAATGAAAATACTTATCCTAAAATTCTTCTTCTAAATCTGACAGACTGGACCTTTTTATTATTCTTGATTTTAGCCTTTACTCAGGAATAAACTGACTTCCATACAAACCTGATGAAGCATTTATCCTAAAAAAACAAACAAAACAAACCACCCCACACCTGACACAAACATCACAGCTCTCTGAAAACAAAACTCACTGTCTTCCTGATTCTTCGTCCTCATTAGTCAAAGCTAAGAGGAACAAGCTAGCATTAGCACATTAGCTTGTTGAAATAAAACTGCGCCTGAAATCAGTCCCCATGTCCAGGTTCTGACTGTATCAGAGTTAAAAATGCACTTTATTATTATTTCCAAATTGTGAATTTGAAACTTGTCGCTTAATTTAATTATTTTGCGTGTTTGTGAAATTTAACTCTATGAGTTATTTTATTTACCGTCATTGCCTCCTGCACTCTGCCTCTTCCTACCTCCTGGGCTTCCGTAGTTCTCCTTCTACCCTCACAGTGCCGTGTTGCATTGTTGAGGGTAAGTAGGTGGAAAACGCCCGCTGTATTAGATTGCTTTTGAAAATGAGCCATTTACATTGTAACCTTTGATGAATATTGTTTACTGTTGAATATTGATATGCTACCAATCATTTTTATGTTGTTTTTACAACTAATTTAAGTTTTATAGACGTTTTAGTTCTACACCACACACTTTTTGGCGCGTTTGCATTATGGCGGACGCCCGTGTCACGTGACTGAAGCAGCACGCTTGTAATTCTTTATGTAAACATAATTGTTCGCATGTTTAGGGGCAGAAGTGCAGATGGAGTCCAGAAGACTTTAAAAGTGTTTCATGTCTTCTGCAGGTATGTTTTGTTAAGTTATACATTTTGTTGTTTCTATTAAGTCCCTCCACCCAAACACTGTTGTATTTCAGCCACAAGGTGGCATTGTTGTCCTTCTTGAATGTAGTTTTTCATGATTTTTAGGATGCTTACTGTTGATGCTGTTTGTAAAGGTTTTCTGATAAAATGTTATAGTCTTGATAGAGAAATGTGTAAAATGATTGAAAGTGTAACAGAATGTTAAGATGATGAATTCATATGCATTTTGAGAAAGAAATGTAAATCAGTCAATAAATGCCAGAAAATTGCCCACAAGCTGTCTTCTGTTACACCTATCCATTCATCCGTTACACGGGAGGGCGTGGTTTCAGGCGCAGTGCATGGATGTACAATAGACCTGTACGTTGACTGAGTGGACGCCATCTTGAGTCCTGTAGTTCTTCTCTAGCTTTAATAGATCCATGAGTGATTCTCGTGCTCTTTGAAAAGTGCTGCTTCAAATTTCTCCTTCAGTCACCCACATGGTGACAGACTTGTCATCTTCATCATCACCTTCATCCTCCTCTTCCTCACAGCAGACAGGAGATGGTGACCTTGGTGGTGGGAGTAGGGGACAGTATCTGGTGTGGGACAAACATCATGTCAACTGGTTTATCAGATCATCACTCTGTTCTTTTGAGTTTTGATATTTCTAGTTAAAGTCAGAAGTTTATTTTATAACATTGACTTTTTAAAGATTTTAGATAAATAAACATAATCAGAAACCCAAATTTATATCTTTCAGTTCTTTGTTGAGCTGCTACAGCAGGAAATATTAATTATGGACTAAATATCGGACAAAGCATTTTCTTATAAAGTCAAAATTATAACAATATATATATTATAATATATATTTCCCATATTCTATATGTAAATATACATATAGAAAATAGTACTTTATGTATATAGACATATATAAATGTATAATAAAATGTATATTTAAAAGAATATTTGAATATATTTTGTTTTTCAACATGTAATTTGTTCTTGCCCTGAAAATAATACTATAATGTATTTGTTATAATCAGTAGCTTTTGTCCCTCTGTCCCATCAGAGTCTCTCACCTCTGTCCTTCAGCGAGCTCACATACGCTCGATGAACTTCTTCTTCCTTCAACACCTCCTCCTCCTCTTTCTCTCTCTCCACCTCTTCTTCTTGTTCTTTCTTCTTCTTCTTCCTCCTTCTTCTTCTCTTCACTCGCCAGGTTGTCGCACAGTCGGATGAACCTGACGAGCAGCAGAGACAATTAAACCTGACAAAAGTCTGATTAAAATGATTTGCTGCACATGTCAGCCAATCAGGTCATTAGGACGCATGATTAATCACCAATACAAATGTAACTAATTTATCAATAATTAATCAAAAATCTTGAAATCATCAAATCATCGTGTACTTGATGTTAGAGCTGGGTATTGATTCAGATTTCCCAAATCGATTCGATTCAATAAGAGCCCCATTCGATTCGCGATTCGATTCGATTCAATTTATATTCGGTTAGGATATTTCAGTCATAATACCAATTTACTTGAATATGGAAGAGATTCTCAGAGAACTAATGCTGTAAATAGTAGAACTGCAACGCATCAAAACCTCACGGTCCGATCGTATCACGGTTTGAGTCACGGATCGGATCATTTTTCAGATCAGCAAAAAGAAAAAGTGTTGGATTAGAGTTAAATTATTTTAAAATGCACTTGTCTTTGATCTTTGTCTGTCTGTAATTATCACCATAGTTATGTAATGTAATAATAATGATAATAGTAATGATAATGGTAATAAAATTAAAAACTTCAAACTTATACAGTGCTGTACTATGTATATACTATACATATATTAGATCATTATACACTGTACAGTATAATACACAACTACTCTGTAGTTCAGCTCAATGTCCCGCCTACAGCAGCACATCTGATTGGTTAGAAGTCCTGATCAATCAGCAGACACACTGTGTGACAGACGGGTGAGACAGAGCTGCGGTGAGCAGAGAGGAGCTGTGTAGAAGTTAAGACAGCTGATATCACCAAAGTTTCAATCAACATCACAGTTTGATGATCTGTTTCTATGGTGATAGCAGAGTTACATCAGTGAAAAAGTTATGGTCTGGATTTCACTCGAGGCGACGTGGACGACTTTTAAATCAGAGCTGAGCTGCACACAGCAGCATCTGTCCTTCTGTTCACTGCAGCTCTGCATGGAGATTTCAGGTTTTATAACTTATACAAAACTAACAGTGACAGTAAAACTACGATGCTCACATGTGGTCTGTGGATCACATGTGGTCCGTGGAGCAAACAGCCGATGTGCAACAGGTCCATCATGTCCACAGCATGTTTAATATTCGCAGCCCTGTGGCTGGTTTCACCTGCTCTAGTCTGTAGGACGAGACACGAGGTTCCAGTCATTGTCGATGTAGTGAGCAGTAATGGTCAGGTGCAAATCCTTGCTCTGGAAATCCTACTGTCACAGGTCAGGACGACTCACTGAACAACGCTCCTCACTTGGTGACGAGATCTCGTGAGAAAGGCTGGTCACTAAACTACTCTGGTTTAAACTGCAGGCCGCATCACACACGGTAGAAAAGACATTAAATAATCGATTTTGGGATTTTATGAATCGACATCGGGCCATGCACAGGAAAATCGATTCAGATGGATTAATCAATTTTTTTAACCCAGCCCTACTTGATGTCAGGGTTGCTGCACACTTGGTCGGGACACAGTTAAGGCTGTCACCACTGACGACGACCATCTTGAGCGTTGAGATTTTGGTGAGACACTGAGGAAGGTAAGGAAGGTTGTTCTTATGGACGAACAGAGTGACCAGCTGCTCCAACCTGCACACACACACATATTTGTACTCATAAACACACTCATATTCACACAATCAGTTGCTGGTAATTTGTTCAGCAACATGCAACAAGTGAAACAAAGAATTAACACTTTTTCTGTAAGAATGTTGAGTTCTGCTGGAATACGTCCTAAACACAGACATTTCCAGTGGAAACCCAGCATCAGAGTGTTGTTGCTCAGAATAATCAGATTACAGGCAGTGATGATGTCATCAGTTACCTGTCCATGTCCTGCGGCAGGTCGATCAGTCTGTTGTTACTCAGGTCCAACAGCTGCAGGCTGCTCATCCTCAGAGCACAGATGGGGATCGACACAAACTTGTTCTCCGCGACGATGTCCAGGTGAACCAGCTGCTTCAGACTGCTCAGCTGACAGAAAGTACAAAGTGATGTCATTCACACACGGTGACATCATCATCATATGCACAGGACAGCCACTGTAGTGGACGTGGCCTCATGCTAGCAGTCAGAGCTAATCAACCATGAGCAGTCAAATTGTGGAGAAACATTGCAGACACAGAGAGGCTCTGAATTTGTGAACAGTCAGTAGAAGCACATTTGTGGCCTGTTTTGTAAAAGTTACTGTGTTGTATCTGTTGTAGCTATCCAAGCTAATACTTGCTGCTCAGAGAGGCTGAGTGGCTCCCTGGTGTCTGTGGGGAGTTTCAGCACATAACTGTAGCCCTGCTGTCTAGTGGAGCGCTACAGACATCAGAAGCAACAAATGTACAAATACTAATAGATGGTTTGCAAAAATAGTATTGATCACCACGTTTGAAAATGAACGCTGTTTCACTGTTTTCATTCACAAATGAAGAGACAAGAATTCAATCACCAATTAATCTGTCCAGTCTGCATGCATGACTCATTTCCTGTTTGGAAACCTTCTGTAGAGTCACATTATTTAATCAACCAAGAACTGAAACCACCACAGGATGGTTCATCCGTCATCAGTGTTTCACCTCAAACGGCAGCTCAGACAGGTTGTAGTTTCCTGTGAGTTCGAGTCTCTTCAGGTTCTCACAGTTTCGAGTTCTGGAGGAACTTTTGACAGACGGTTGTAGCTGACGCGATTCCTCAACTCTGTCAGTTTACCTGAGGACAGAGGTGATACGCTTGTTCTTCAGCATCGCTTGTGCTCCATTTGTTTTTACCAACTGAGTTCAAAATTAAAAACATATTAAGTGAACTGTAAGTGAAAACTAGAAACTAAAATGATATTGTACCAATCTCAGGTGGCAGCTCGGTGATGGCGTTTTTGGATATCGACAGTGAGTGAGAACAGAGCCAGGTAGTCCAGGTAGCTGCGCCGACTATCTTTGTCCCACTGACGTGCCACTCTCCTCAGGTAGGTCATCCACTGCTGCAGCCCTGGGAAGTGCTGCAGAAATATTCACTTACTGACAGGTATTTTATTATAGATAAACATTTGTAACTGTCCTGAACCTGTTAGCTACCATCCAACGATCTCGCTCAGCTGGAAGATCAGTTTCTGCTCTGAATCCTTCTCATCCTGCTGGTCTGTCTGATCCTGCTGCTCTGCTTCTTGACAGGTAAACAACAACAACAACAAATACACAACAAAATGGTTGGCAAATACAGACAGACAACAAGACATTGTCAGCAAAAACAGATCCCCAATAACATGTTATTCACAAATATAGAAACAAAGGAATGAAATAACAGCTGTGTTTAGTTGTGTACACTGTATTTACCTGTTACACCTGTATTTACCCTGTTACACCTGTGCTACCTTGTTACACCTGTATTTACCCGTTACACCTGTATTTACCCTGTTACACCTGTATTTACCTGGTTACACCTGTATTTACTCCTGTGTTACACCTGTATTTACCTGGTTACACCTGTATTTACCCCTGTTACACCTGTATTTACCTTGTTACACCTGTATTTACCTGTTACACCTGTATTTACCTTGTTACACCTGTATTTACCTTGTTACACCTGTACTCCCGTTACACCTGTATTTACCTGGTTACACCTGTATTTACCCCTGTTACACCTGTATTTACCTGGTTACACCTGTATTTACCCGTTACACCTGCATTTACCCGGTTATGTATTTACCTTGTTACACCTGTATTTACCTTGTTACACCTGTATTTACCCGGTTACACCTGTATTTACCCGGTTACACCTGTATTTACCTTGTTACAATCTGTAGTTACCCTGTTACACCTGTATTTACTGGTTACACCTGTATTTACCTGGTTACACCTGTATTTACTTTGTTACACCTGTATTTACCCTGTTACACCCATTTACCTGGTTACACCTGTATACCCTGTTACACCTGGTATTTACTGTGTATTGTTGTATATCTGTCAGTAGATCTCTCCAGATAGTGATGCAGCAGGGTCTTCAGTGTCTTACAGTAGATTCGATACTGCCACTGTTGATCAATCCTAATGGATGGACAGATGGACAGACAGACAGACAGACAGATGGACACACAGACAGACGGACAGACAGACAGATGGACACACAGACAGACAGATGGACAGACATGTTAATAAAGTCTCTGTAATAGCTTCAGATTAGCTTTTCACACTGACTAAACGCTCAGATTTCAGATTGACTGGATGTTCTGGTTTGTTCTCCAAACTCGTGACCTTTCTGCTCTGTGAGGCGAGACGCCGACCTGCTGCACTGATGTTGGGACATAAATAGCAGCCTGTGTGTTCATATTACTAAAATCAGCTCTGACTCTTCATGACTAACAGTCAGCTGTGTGTCAGTTTGTTTCATCTGAGACATTGTTTCTGAAAGTCCACTTCCAAAAAAGTTAGGATTATAAAACAAATAAAAACAGAATAAAATAATTTGCAAACTTTTCTACCATATGTTCAGCTGAATACAGAACAAAGAGCAGATATTTCCCTGTTCAAACTGATCCTGTTTCTCTTCTGTGATCCATCATCTTTTTCTTCTAACACTCAGTCAGTGCTGTGAACTGAGACACTAACTGTTGAAGTTTTAAAGGCTCAATTTCTGTCTCATTCTTTCTTGATATTCGCTCTTCAGCTGCTCAACAGTCCACAGTCTCTGTTGTCCTATTTTGTGCTTCATAATGCACCACATTTTCAATGGAGACAGGTCTGGACTGCAGGTCCAGGCCAGTCTAGGACCTGAACTCTTTACTATGAAGACACGCTGTTGTCTCGGCATCGCCTCGCTGAAATAATCAGGGACGCTCTGAAACCAACCAAAGTGTTCCTGAGTCCATGAAGTCCTTTATACAATGATGAGGGTTTTAATGCAGTGCTGACTGAGGGGTCAAAGGTCACAGAAAGTCAGTGTTGGTTCTCAGAGATTTCTCTGGATTCTCTGAATCTTTAATGATATTATTGTAGATGATGAAATCTATAAATTCCTGCAGTTTTGTGTTGACAAACGCTCTTAAACTGTTTTTCACAAAGTGTTGAACTTCACCCCATCGTGTCTGTGAACCACTGAGTCACTGACGCCTTTCTGCACGCTGTTTTCACATTTCAAACTATTTTTCAACTAGTGATCAATTTTGCAATAACCTCCACTAATTAGTATAATAATTGTTATACAATAATTAGTTATTTGATCCATAAGATGTTAGAAAATATTGATCAAAGTCCAAGATGATGTCCTTGAATGTCTTGTCTCCTTGTCCTTAAGTAAAAATACACTGAATACTTCCTCCTCCGCTGTACTCATAGTACTGAACTGGAGTAAATATGTTCAGGTGTGTTGTTGTTACCTGGCTTAGGGCGCTTTTCTTCTCCATCCTCTCCTGCTCCTTCTTCTGTTTCTGTCTGTTTCTTCACTCTGACCTCCCAGATCCTCTGATCAGAGACAGATCGTGGAACGGATCGCCCAGGTTCCTCTCCAGACCCATCTCTGTTCCTCTGAGGAGGAGGAGGAGGAGGAGAGGAGGAGGAGGAGGAGGAAGAGGAAGAGGAGGAGAGGAGGAGGAGGAGGAGGAGGAGGAGGAGGAAGAGGATGAGGAGGAGGAGGAGGAGGAGGAGGAGATGAGGATGAGGAGGAGGAGGAGGAAGAGGAAGAGGAAGAGGAGGAGGAGGAGGAGGAGGAGGAAGAGGAAGAGGAGGAGGAGGAGGAAGAGGAAGAGGAAGAGGAGGAGGAGGAGGAGGAGGAGGCTCCTCTCTGCTCACCGCTGCAGCTCTGTCTCACCCCGTCTGTCACACAGTGTGTCTGCTGATTGATCAGGACTTCTAACCAATCAGATGTGCTGCTGTAGGCGGGACATTGAGTCAGACTACAGAGCGTAGTTGTGTATTATACTGTACAGTGTATAATGATCTAATATATGTATAGTATATACATAGTACAGCACTGTATAAGTTTGAAGTTTTTAATTTTATTACCATTATCATTACTATTATCATTATTATTACATTACATCACTATGGTGATAATTACAGACAGACAAAGATCAAAGACAAGTGCATTTTAAAATAATTTAACTCTAATCCAACACTTTTTTCTTTTTTGCTGATCTGAAAAATGATCCGATCCGTGACTCAAAACCGTGATACGACCCGAACCGTGAGGTTTTTGATGCGTTGCAGTTCTACTATTTACAGCATTAGTTCTCTGAGAATCTCTTCCATATTCAAGTAAAATTGGTATTATGACTGAAATATCCCTAACCGAATATAAATTGAATCGAATCGAATCGCGAATCGAATCGGGCTCTTGTGAATCGAATCGATTTGGGAAATCTGAATCAATACCCAGCTCTAACATCAAGTACACAGATGATTTGATGATTTCAAGATTTTTGATTAATTATTGATAAATTAGTTACATTTGTATTGGTGATTAATCAATAACGTCCCTAAATGGTTGGAATGTAAGTATGGATGTATGTAGGTATTTTTACTCGAGTACAGTTTTGAGGTACATGTATTAACATGACGTTAATAACCATCTTAATAAGGTCTTATGATTTATGATTCTTATGACCCTTGATTATCTTCAGTGGCTCCTCATCAGATTCAGATTCAGTTCAGGGTTCTTGAGACCACTCATGGGTCTGTGTGGGGTCAGACAGCTGGGTACAGCACAGACCACCAGCAGGTCTCTGAGGTTCTCTGATCAGGTTTGTTGGTTCTTTCTTGATCCAGGATTAAAGGACGACTTTGAGGTTGTAGCTCCTAAACTTTGAACTTCAGATGTGAAGATCTTTAAAAGAAGCTCAACTTTCCAGACTTTTCTTCATATCATTTTCTATTTACTCTTATTTAGGGTTGCAAACTGTCAGCTCCTTCCTTAATCAATTATTGGTAAATTAGCAATCAATTAATTATTAATCACACTTACAAAATCAAGTTTCAAACTGTCTTCTCTTGTTTTTTTAAGTTACAGTCTGTTCAAACTTTGGTAACACAAAATGATTAATGTGTAAATTTAATGTTGTCCAACACTTTGGTCCACAGTGAAGTGGCTCAGTGGACAAGAACTTGAGTTGAGACATTCGTGGTCCTCAGAGGATGAACCATGAGGATGAACCATGAGGACTCTGGTGGTCCTCAGAGGATGAACCATGAGGACTCTGGTGGTCCTCAGAGGATGAACCATGAGGATGAACCATGAGGACTCTGGTGGTCCTCAGAGGATGAACCATGAGGACTCTGGTGGTCCTCTGACTGTCTCTGTAGCGCCACCAACAGGTCAAACTGTCCAACACTGACAAGATCCCTCTAAAACCAGAAGGTCAGGTTGTGCTAGCCTCAGTGTGCTACCATGCTAACTGTTAGCATGTTAGCTCTGACATGTTAAATGTTATTATGTTGAAATGCTAACATGCTAAATATGCTGAGATGAAGGAGGTGGAACTCGACTTCCCATGAATCATCAGTCATGTTTACTTCAAGAGTTGATCATGTCAGACACGTCCAATGTCTTTATAAAGACAAATCTTTTTATCTGTCCTCTCTGTCCCTGTGTCTGTCTCTGTTTCTGTGTCTGTGTCTGTCTCTGTCCCTGTCACTGTGTCTGTCTCTGTCTCTGTCCCTGTCCCTGTCTCTGTCCCTGTCTCTGTCCCTGTCCCTGTCTCTGTCCCTGTCCCTGTCTCTGTCTCTGTGTCTGTCTCTGTGTCTGTGTCTGTCTCTTCCTCTGTCCCTGTCTCTGTCCCTGTGTCTGTCTCTGTCTCTGTCCCTGTGTCTGTCTCTGTGTCTGTCCCTGTGTCTGTCTCTGTCTCTGTCCCTGTCCCTGTCCCTGTCTCTGTCTCTGTCTCTGTCCCTGTCTCTGTCTCTGTCACTGTGTCTGTGTCTGTCTCTGTCTCTGTTCATGTCCCTGTCTCTGTCTCTGTCCCTGTCCCTGTCCCTGTCTCTGTCACTGTGTCTGTGTCTGTGTCTGTGTCTGTCTCTGTCTCTGTTCCTGTCCCTGTCTCTGTCTCTGTCCCTGTCTCTGTCTCTGTCACTGTCTCTGTGTCTGTCTCTTCCTCTGTCTCTGTGTCTGTCCCTGTGTCTGTCTCTGTCTCTGTCACTGTGTCTGTGTCTGTCTCTGTCTCTGTTCCTGTCTCTGTCTCTGTCCCTGTCCCTGTCCCTGTCTCTGTCACTGTGTCTGTGTCTGTCTCTGTCTCTGTTCCTGTCCCTGTCTCTGTCTCTGTCACTGTCTCTGTGTCTGTCTCTTCCTCTGTCTCTGTCTCTGTCACTGTGTCTGTCTCTGTCTCTGTCCCTGTCCCTGTCTCTGTCACTGTGTCTGTCTCTGTCTCTGTGTCTGTGTCTGTCTCTTCCTCTGTCCCTGTCTCTGTGTCTGTCCCTGTATCAGAATGAGCAGTGGATCCAGTTTGACCTCCAGCTGTGAGAAAAACAAAGATTGTGTCTGTTCTTACCTGAGAGTCTCTGTTAACGTCCTCAACACTTTCACCAGCTTGTTTACTGAGATCTGACTCTGTGTGTGTGTGTGTGTGTGTGTGTGTGTGTGTGTGTGTGTGACACAACATGCTATTTTTACCAGCTGAGATCTGACCCCTGCAGTGTTTGTCACATGATGCCTCCGTCCCTCCTCACATACAAGAATTTATCTGAATCACATAATAAAGTTTTCATACGTGTGTGTGTGTGTGTGTGTGTGTGTGTGTGTGTGTGTGTGTGTGTGTGTGTGTGTGTGTGTGTGTGTGTGTGTGTGTGTGTGTAAAACAGGTAAATATAATGTAAAGAAATAAATTTCATCCATCAATCACCTGACATCATTTCGACGTTGTGTTTTAGGCTAAATCTGATTGGTCCATCGTTTATTTAGGCCAATAATAGACGCTGTCTGTCTCTGGCTCTTATCTGGTCTGATCTGGTTCAGGTTTGGACCAGAAATAGACATTGAAACAATAAAAGCTGTCCTCCACACACTTGTTCTTTTCTTTTCATCAAACTTGTCATTATTTTTACTCGTCACACAGATTCATTCTTCAGTCAACATTGTTCAACTTTAAAACAAATCTATTTCACATACGTTTTTATTTTAAATGTATATTTCATGTTTCTGAAGTAGGACTTTTGCAGAATTATTTTTCTTTTGTGTTATTATATTTATTAGTAGTATTCATTTGTGAAAACCTACTCGATAATAATCCAACTTTTGATTCTTATTCTAGTCGTTAAAAAAAATTAGAACTGAATATTTGTGTCTGAAATTATGACTTGAACTCTTTACTTGTTATCTTTGAATCTTTTTTAAATGTCATTTTAAACGTGTCTGTTAGTGATCCTGTCTACATGTTGTGCTTCTATAAATATCCACCTGTGTGACTTTTACACTCGACACAATGTAAAGACGCGTGTGTGTGTGTCTGTGTGTGTCTGTGTGTGTGTGTGTCTGTGTGTGTCTGTGTGTGTGTGTGTCTGTGTGTGTGTGTGTCTGTGTGTGTCTGTGTGTGTGTGTGTCTGTGTGTGTGTGTGGGTGTGTGTGTCTGTGTGTGTGCATGTCTGTGTGTGTGTGTGTGTCTGTGTGTGTGTGTGTGTCTGTGTGTGTGTCTGTGTGTGTGCGTGTCTGTGTGTGTGTGTGTGTCTGTGTGTGTGTGTGTGTCTGTGTGTGTGTGTGTGTGTGTGTGTGTGTGTGTGTGTACAGTTTATTCTTTCTGTTTTTATTGTTTGATCTTTTGACTCGGTCTCAAACATCCTGAACGTTGACGAGTTTCTTCACACTGAGTTTCTGCTGCAGCTCTGAATTATTATGACATGATGGATTAATTATTATCATCCTGTTTACAGTGATGTTATTATCATTATTGATCAGTGACTGGAGCTCGTCTCTGTGTTCTGGTTTACAGGTCAAAGGTCAGCAGCAGCCGGC
This sequence comes from Lutjanus erythropterus, assembly GCA_020091685.1. Classification (NCBI taxonomy): domain Eukaryota; kingdom Metazoa; phylum Chordata; class Actinopteri; order Lutjaniformes; family Lutjanidae; genus Lutjanus; species Lutjanus erythropterus. Next base: position 417,417 of record CM034599.1, read on the forward strand.
TGTAGTTCTGCTGCTCCTCCACATGAGGGCGCTACTGTACAGACAAACATGAAGCAACACAACTCCCACTGTAGAAGAGTTTAACTTCATTTCTCAGCTGGGTAAATTATTGTATTAATCATTAATATTATAATTTCATTATCAGTCCCTTTTAATAAATATGATTCTGATTTTATTGTGAAAATAAATGTCACCTGTTCAAACTCATAAGTGAGTGTGTGGAGCTCTGGGATCAGTTTGGGACACACCTGGGGCCTCAGGTATCAAATGGACCTACAACCAGTTTGATCTTAAGTCTGACTTAAATATAAAAAGCAAGTATGAGTAGTTATTTATAAAACTTCGACATGGAAATGATCTGATCTTTAAGTAAAGTCTGGACTTAATGTTGATGATTTTCCTGCTGGTTGTGTCTCCGTCCTGTGGTGAACTTTGCATTGACTTCATGAAGCATGTGACAGGATTATCAATATTAAAGGTGTGATGAATTAATGGCAGCACACTCTCAAACTTCATGTTTGTCTTGGTGAATAATCTCTGTTGTCTGGCTGCTTGACAACCCTCCTGATTTTCTGAGGAGAATCTCAGTTTTCTTCTTCCTCTCCGTATTTCATCCAGCGATCACAATAATCCTGTGATTCTCCTGGTCACTAAAGATCATCCACAGAGCAGCATCACAGGAACTACTTTCTCTCTGCAGGAGAGTCTACAGGAACTACTTTCTCTCTGTGGTAGAGTCTACAGGAACTACTTTCTCTCTGCGGTAGAGTCTACAGGAACTACTTTCTCTCTGCAGGAGAGTCTACAGGAACTACTTTCTCTCTGTGGTAGTATCTGCCCATAAAAACCTCTGTAGACTATCTGGAGTGATCGGGTCATGATTGCTAGAAATACACGTTTTTGATTTCTGTTTAAATCTTAATAATTCTTCCAAACACTGGGTGGAGTGTGTTGCATCCATCAATCAATCACTCAATCAATCAAATTATACTAGACTCAATAACACACACAATGAAAACAATAAAACAGCATTCAAGAACGTCATTCATTATAAACATGAATTGATGAAACGCTGTCATCAGTGAGGAAACACCAGAAGCAGCAAACTAAAAATAAAAAATAATTTAAAATCAATCAATAAATGAGTAAATAAATTAATTAATAATGATCAGTGGATAAAATATAACAATATGGCAGCTAAAAAACAGATTAATAAAAATAAATAAATGGATAAATACACAATAATAATTAAAACTCAATAAATACATAGAAAAAGTTCAATTAAAAGCCAGTTTGAAAAAGTTCAAACCATCAACACTCTCTGCAGATTGAATGTCCAAAGTTGATCCGTTTGAACAATAAATATCTCGTCTTTGTGAAGTTTTTAACTGAATACAAGTCAAAGAGTTTTTTACAAATCATTAAATAACAGAAAATAGTGAAAAATTGATCCTATCACAATCACAAAAAATATGTCGAAACGTGAAAACAGTCTTCAGCACCTGTTTTCACATGTTTGGACATATTTTTCAACAAGTGATCAATCTGGCAATAATTTTTCTACCAATCAATCAGCTCAATCAGTTTGATCCATAAAATGTCAGAAAATGTTGAAAAATATTGTTCAAAGTTAATTTTTTGAAGTTGTATAATTTAAAGGGGATGAGTTTTATATATGTATTAAAAACAAATTCATCTCTGCTATTCCTGCTGTAAAGTTGGACATTTTAACATGGAGGTCTGTGGAGACGGACCTCAGGTGGACATTTGAAGACGTCACGTCCTCCGTGGATTCATTTTTCACGCTGGCTTTGGTTCGTTAAAGAGTCACAGCAGCCGTGTGACACTGGAATAATAACGTGTTTAATGCCTTGGGACAGCGTGACATCACGCCCCGCGAGGGTTGAAATGTTAAACATGTGTGTTATCACCCAACACACACACACACACACACACACACACACACACACACACACACACACACACACACACACACACTCATAAAATGTGTCCTGAAGTTCATGACATCATTGTCAAAGCACTTTCTGTTTCTACACACACACACACACACACACACACAGTCATCAGTCCGTCTGCTCCCTGACAGCTGTCACATCCAGAGACATTAAAGATAAATAACACACACACACACACACACACACACACACACAGATGGAGTTGTGAATTGTGACATGACATCATTATAAACACAGATCATTTGTCTGGCTCAGTTTTCCTGCTCAGTGTTAAGTAAATGTTACAGCACACACACACTCACAAAGAAACGTGTGTGTGTGTGTGTGTGTGTGTGTGTGTGTGTGTGTGTGATGATTGACATCTGATCACTTGTGTGTTCCAGAGCTTTCTTCACTTCGACCACATGAGCTTCATCAGCAGATGTTTTATCGTCCCCTGATGAAGATCATGTGACCTGACTAAAAGCTCCAGACCTGTTGAGACTGTAGAGTCGAGGCAGACGAACACAGACTGTTGGATCATCTTCAGTCTGAAAACTGATGGACCAACTAGAGAATGAGCAGCAGTGGTATAAAATCACAGCATCATTAAATCATTTAAACGAGTGTTTAAAGATGAGTGCTGACAGTCTGCGGTCTTCAGCTCGTTCTGTGGTTTCTGTAAACTTTAACGAGCTTCAGCAGCTTCTTGGATTCACAGCTGAGACTCAAAGTTCAGTCTGACTCACAAACAGATTCATCATCTCCGTCTGTATCACTGTCAGACTCATCCTGGACAGTTCAAACAAAAAGGATCAAAATTCATACAGTAGATCCAGAAATATCATGATTTGCTTTTTCTTGTTCTTTTTACACACATCTGCCCCCTCTGAACTAGGCATGAGTCACAGTCTCAGGCAGCAAAGGCAGAACCCATCTGAAGTCTGGCAGCGAAGGCAGAACCCCTCTGGATGCTGGCAGTGAAGGTAGAACCCCTCTGGAGGCTGGCAGTGAAGGCAGAACCCCTCTGGAGGCTGGCAGCGAAGGCAGAACCCCTCTGGAGGCTGGCAGTGAAGGTAGAACCCCTCTGGAGGCTGGCAGCGAAGGCAGAACCCCTCTGGAGGCTGGCAGTGAAGGCAGAACCCCTCTGGAGGCTGGCAGTGAAGGTAGAACCCCTCTGGAGGTCACCAACAGGGCTAGAGCACAAGAAAGGCACATGGCACAAGAAGGCTGGCTGCAGGTCAGGGTGGGCTGCTTGATAACCTTCTAGCATCTGGAGAGCAGGACTGAAGTCTGGTGGAGCCGGTGAGACCAGAGAAACCAGAGGCTGCTTCTGCACATGAACTAAAGACAGCTGGAACTGGAACAGGACGAACAGGAGACGAGTGGATCACAGACGCTGAAGGCTGCAGCAGCTCCTGAACAGGTGATGACTGTGACCCCGCCAGAACAGCTGTCAGCTGGACCACAGAATCAGAAGCAGGTGGGATGTTTCTGAAGGCCGAGTCAAGAACAGATGTGGTGTCTGCAAACCCGAGGCCAAAGAGACGCTGGAAGACTCAGGAGCTTTATTGGCACTGACCAACCAGTGAAGCAGAGAGACGTCTTCTGGACAGCTGTTAGGCCGAGACACTGGACAGTCAGGAGGCACAACGTCAGTGAGTAGAAATAAACCAACATGTACAAAGTTAGAGCTACTGTGTGCATCACAACATGGTAGGTTAGTTTTAAAAAACAAAATTATAAATTTATTATTTCTCTATTTTGTAGAGAATCAAAATAGTTATAATAAGTACAATCAATTCATCTGGTTTTATACGGGAGGAAAAAGCAGAATTAAGAGAGAAGGTTAAAAAAATCCCACAACAAACACAAATATATTTTGATGCTAATAATTTTGTACTTTTAGTTGTACACCGTGGTGTTACCGTGGTAATAACACTTCTTCTTCTTCTTCTTCTTCTTCTTCTTCTTCTTCTTCTTCTTCTTCTTCTTCTTCTTCTGCAGCTCTATAAATAAGTTCATTCACACCTCTGATCTCTCCCTCCATCTCTCCTCACTCTCTGTTCATCCATGTCTCTCACTCCCTGTTTGTCCCTGCAGCCCAGTTAAATCCCAGTACAGAAGGTTCACTGGGTGTTCACTCACACACACACACACACACACACACACACACACACACACACACACACACACACTGAATCAGAAATACTTTATTGATCCCTGGGGGTTAGAGTTAGAACTGGTTTACATTACAGACAGTGTGAGGAATACACAAGCAGATATACTGACTGATTTACACACTAAGACACACACACACACACACACACACACACACACACACACTCATATTCATCCACCCTGTGAGGCTGACGGACGCTCAGCTGAAGCTCTGAATGAAGGTTTGTGTTTATTCTTTTTTTCTGTCTGCAGTCAGTAAATCTAAAATGTTTCACCTGTTTATCTTCTAATAACTTCTTTACCTTTAAATCTTTCAGGTCGTTTATTGGAAACATTTTCAGTAAAGAGATTTAATTAGTCTGCTGCAAACTTTATATTCAATAGCTTCAATAAAGTGTGTTTTAACAGCTTTAAATATGAAACTAAAAGTTTTATTCTTCATTAGAGTTCATTTTGTTTTAACACAGTTAATCATTGATCATTGATCATTGATCATGATAGAAGCAGCTGTAGTCTGATATCATCAGTATCTTTGATATCTGTGGTGGAAAATAACTAAATACATTTACTTGCATACTGCGCCAAAGTACAAATTTGAGGTGATTATTTCATTTTATTCAATTTAATATTTCTTCTCCAGAGGAAAATATTGTACATTTAATTACATGACATTAAAAAGTGTAATGATGATGTTCTGAAGTTGGCAAAGTCGGTTCTCAGGAGAACTGAGCTTCTTTTACCTTTTATCAAATATCTGGCAATAAGAATGAAACTACTCAACACTTTGTACAGCTGTTAAATGAGCTCCGCCTTTACAATAAATATTAGGGATGATAATCAATGATCACTTATTCAGTCATTAAGAATTTGATCAGTCATGTCAAATTTAATTGATCTCCTGTTAAATAAACATGTGAAACATGTAGCTCTTTGTATGTTAAGGGTTCCTGCTGAAGGGCTGTGGTTCTACCCAGAACTACTTGCTTCTGAAGAACCCTTTGGAAGAAAGGGTTTGTCAAGGGTTCTTTGTAAGACTAAGGGTTCCATTAAGAACCTGTTCACTTTTTAGAAGAGCTAGTTCTTCAAGGATTGTTGAAATCCTTGAAGAACTCTTTCAAGGGTTCTATGTGCCATAATATAAAAAGGTTAGCACCCTTCGTAAGGTAGTGTAGAACGTCCAGAGAGGGTTCCAGGTGGAACCATTGCACCATAAAAGGGTTTTCTGTAGAACCTCTCACAGAGGGTTCTAGGTGAAACTTCTCACTGATGGTTCTAGATATAACCCTTCATGTTGGGTTCTACGTAGAACTCTTTGACAGGGTTCCAAGAGAACTTTTATTTTAAAAAAAAGAACCAAAAATGGTTCTCCTATGGGGACAAGCTGAAGAACTCTATATGGTTCTAGTTAGCAGCTTTATTTGTGAGGGTGTATGTAACACTGTCAGAGAACGTGGAACATGGTGCTGTAGAAATAAAACTTTGATTGAGGGGTTGTTTGATAAATGAAACATGTTTAAGATTTTTAAGGCTGATTAATTGATTAACTGATCATTAATTTTTCATGCCAAGTTGAGTTGAAAGATGCGATTTAAAAAATGTTTTTATCCTGAATCTTCACTGTACATCTTTTATGTCTGAGCCACGCGTCTGAACTGAGTGTGTGTGTGGTGTGACGGTGTGCACGTTCACACGTCTGAACTGAGTGTGTGTGGTGTGACGGTGTTCACGTTCACGTTCACACGTCTGAACTGAGTGTGTGTGTGGTGTGACGGTGTTCACGTTCACGTTCACACGTCTGAACTGAGTGTGTGTGTGGTGTGACGGTGTGCACGTTCACGTTCACACGTCTGAACTGAGTGTGTGTGGTGTGACGGTGTGCACGTTCACACGTCTGAACTGAGTGTGTGTGGTGTGATGGTGTTCACGTTCACACGTCTGAACTGAGTGTGTGTGTGGTGTGACGGTGTGCACGTTCACACGTCTGAACTGAGTGTGTGTGGTGTGACGGTGTGCACGTTCAGTGTTTTACTGGCGTCCTTGTCGTCTGCACAGGTTCCACCATCTACATCCAGAACTTTCCAGCCTTCTTATAAAATCTTAATCTCTTCCAGACCTGTGATGTTACATTTGATGGCGTACTGTAAATCATGTCTGTGTTTTTGGACACGCTGCTTTTGTTTTTACCTGGCAGGTGACGCTGCACTAATGTTACTGCGTTGAATCTCACGCTGTCGAGTTCTTTTCTTGGGAGAAGCCAGATGTCATGTTGAACTTTTGTTTTTAGACCTGGTTGACTTAGTATTCAGTTTTCAGTCACAGTTTGATCACATTGAGGAACAAAAACTACTAGGATATGTTTAGGTATGAAAATATGTGGTTAGGTTTAAACAAGGAAAACTACTCGGGTAAGTTTAGAAACAAAAACGACTTTGGTAGCTTCAGGCAGAGAAAATACATGTTTCGTGGTTCTCTTTCCAGTACAGCAGCTTCACTCGATCAATTGATAACTTTAAAAAAGGTCTGGTTCACAGTACATTTAGATCGATTCAGAGGTTTGTGTCCTGATGTTCCTGTATCTTTAACTTTAAAACAGATTTCTGATTCATATCAGTGAATTATTACACTCCTACTTTAAACCTTTAATGGCAGTGAGACGAAGCTTTTCTGCAGAATCATTATTATTGTGTTGTTGCAGATGAATGTGGCAAAGATCCATGACAGACTGCACATCAAGACGTTCTGGGAGAAGAGGATCGATAGTGACTGTCAGTACGCTGAGAGCGAGCAGCACAGGATGGACAAGAGCGCGCTCAAAAAGTAAGACACAACAACACACTTCAACACACACAACTACAAAGCAGCAAGTCAACTCCTGTGGTATTACTGTCCTAATTTACAATACCTTGGTATGTAGCTGAGCTGCTACATGCTAACAGAAAGACTGTAATTTTTCTAGTGAGGCTAATGCTAAATAACGTGTAAAATGGCTGAACATGCTAACAGCAAGCTAACCAAAGTTATCTGCTAGCAAACTTTTAAACATTGATGCATCTAAATGGCCCCACAAACACACATTTATGACTGAAACAACTTGTAGCCATCGTCCAAATGCATTAGCAAGTTTTCTAGAGTCTTCGATCATCACCTCTCTTACAATACAACCTGCATGCATTTTTTTTCTTCATACTGATCTCAAACCAGTGTATTTAAGGTCCCTGTGTCAGATACGTTATGATTATAGGTATTTACTGTCAGAATATGTCAGATATAATATTCATTTGTTTGTTTTCATCGGTCCACGGAGGCCACCAGGTTTAAACTACGGTAGCCCAGAACAGACATCACTGACTTTAGATGAGACTAAATCCTAAATACTGGAGCTTTAAAAATGTATGCAGTATATTATTTATTTCATGTTAAAGCTGCATCTACTAACCCTGTATGGATGTGCTATAATTGCTATCATTGTTCAGGTTTAAAAAAATGACACACAAGATGCTGCTGGGAAGTAGTAGTGCCCAATCCATCCATCCATCCATCCATCCATCATCCATCCATCCATCATCCATCCATCCATCCATCCATCATCCATCCATCCATCATCATCCATCCATCCATCCATCCATCATCCATCCATCCATCCATCCATCCATCCATCATCCATCCATCCATCCATCCATCCATCATCCATCCATCCATCATCCATCCATCCATCCATCCATCCATCCATCATCCATCCATCCATCCATCCATCATCCATCCATCCATCATCCATCATCATCCATCCATCCATCCATCCATCATCCATCCATCATCCATCCATCCATCCATCCATCATCCATCCATCATCCATCCATCCATCCATCCATCCATCATCCATCCATCCATCCATCCATCATCCATCCATCCATCATCCATCCATCCATCATCCATCATCCATCTGGGTCCAGGTTGTGTTAGCTAGAGGCAAAGTAAGGTAGCCCAGACCTTCTGTATATCCATCGTATTCAGCTCCTCCTGAAGATCCCCGAGTGCAGGCCTGGTGGGAGGTTCTCCAGTTCTTTTGGTATCCTTCCACTGAGACATGTCCAAAACAGAACCACAGGAGGTCAGATGCTGATCCACCTCAACAGATTCCATGCCACATAAAAAAGAGCAGCAGATCCTCCTGAACACCGGAGCTCACATCCTGTCTTTGTGAGCCGTGACAACAGAGAAAGTCTAGACATCATGACAACATGTGAGGGTTTGAACATAGACTAATTTTTAAATCCAGAACTTCCCCTTCAGATCCCTTTTGACTGTCTGCACTCATCCACGCTGCTCTGTCTGCTCCACCTTATCCTCAGTAGGGAACAAGAGGCAGTAACTTCCCAACAACCAAAACTGTACAACCAGTTATATTCCAGCATGAGCTCAGACATGGAGGTTGTGACTTATCCTGACTGCTTCACAAAATGCCTTGATTGATGTGCTGGAGAATGAAGTCCAATGATGCAAACGTAACTACATCATCTGCAAAGAAGCAGAGACACAATCTTGAGATCACCAGTTCAGGTGCTTTCCACTCCTGCTGTACCCAGAGACTCTGACTCTGAAAGTACAAACCTGCTGAACCTCATTGGCTGAGCCTTAAGGTATCCCTGGACATGACTTTCACTCCACAATACTTATTCAACAGCTTGAAGAAATGGATGCTGTACCTCATATTCTTCCAACAAACTATAGAAGATTCCTCTGTGGGATATAAGCCAGTTTAAACAAATCTCATGCCCTCTCCAGAATCCTGATTCATTCATCTCCATCCAGAGATCTGAGGCCTGATAGTGTGTTCACGTAGAAAACAAATAACATTTTTCACGAGTAGATTACATACAACATTAATGTAAAGATGCATCATTTGCTTATTCATGTAAGTTGAAAATATTCAACTTGAGTCAAAAAATTGCGTCTATTGCAGGGCATTTACGATGTGTTGAGTGGAAATGAGTGGTGGTGGAGCTGAGGCACAGAGACGACAGACAGCTACTAAACTGGAAACGCCAGAGAAACACCGACTACGCTCTGATGCCGACTCCTTTACAGATCATTTTTGAGGCCAAACATCTTCTTCATGGCCTCTCGAAACTCAGCACACCAGCAGGACAGTGGCTCCGTTTCCACAAAACATCTGTCACTTTTCATGGGAACAACTGAGTGAAACACGATGAATGTCTACAGAAGAGATGCTCCTCCTACATCACACACTGCAGCAGGTTTTTCATCCCGCCTCTCAGCGTAACAAAACACCTATACAGATGTTCTCCCTCCAATGTGTTCAGACAACACAACATATGAACTGGTTTGTTTGAAGGCTAAAGGCCAACCACCAGACAGACACCTACAAGCTCACCTCCCAGACCTCGATCCAGAGGGAGACCCTGTCAAAGGCAAAGGGTCTTTGTCCTGAAGACGCTGATCCATCGAGGTATTTGAATGTGGCGTCTGTGACCAAACTCAGAGTGAATGTGGTGTCGGGACATGTGGCCTGTCTGGCAAATAGACACATCTAAAAACAGATTCTCTCATTACAAACAGCCTCTCGTCTCTCAGCGAGCTGGAGGACATACCAGGACAAACACACACACTCGACCCTCGCAGACGGTCCGGTTGTTAAAGGTCTCAGTAATGATGATCACTAACAAGCAGAAGCATCAGCCTGTAACCTGAACGCACCGCGCCCTGTAAACTGACAGAAAATACTCTGGAGATGTTGTTGTCACACAGGGCATGATGGGAAAGTTTAGCTAATGTTTTAATCAGCCTCTTCCTGTGACTTCCTGTTTGTCAGACTTCTTCAGTCTGATCGTTTTACAATTATACTTCTCTCCCAAACTTCCTTTACCTCGTGACACAGCCATGAAAATATACATTAAAGTTCTGTCAGAACCTTTGTGGTTCCACACATTTTTGGTATTGATCCACCCATCACTGACAAATAGAGCAGCACAAATGGTCTACGTAATTCTACACTGTAAAAATTAAAAACGTTGAGCTCACTGTTTTTAGTTTCCAGAACCCAAAGATTTGAGTTTATCTAAAGAAGAAAAGTAAATTATCTCAACTAAAGATCAGTAGTTCGCAAAACTTTTTCAAAACTTAAGAATTTGAGTTGGGGCAGGATTAATTAATCAATTACATCTTTTGTAAATAATGGAGAAAATGATCAACAGATTGATTGATAATTAAAATAATCATTACAGGAAAGACTTGAGAAATAGGTCCAAACAGATGACCATATGTAAACGCACTGTGAAAATGAAGAGGCTGAGAAAACTCAACATTTCAAGGCAGCAGACTGCAATAGATTTTTGAATTTTGAGCCCATTCTTCTTCTTAAAACTTTGAAAGTAAAGTTAAACTTTTTTATATTTTCAATTGAATTAGCGTCATCATCTGGTCACAGTTTTAATACCTGCAGAACTACAGATATTCCCATCAACCTCAGCTGCACTCTGTGTTTAATGCTAATTAGCATGCTAACAAGCTAAGCTAAGATGATAACCATGGCGGACACGTGCATGGCATTAGCATGTTGATAAAATGGTCATAACTTTGTTTTATTGATCTCTTTATTGAATCTTTTTTTTTTAACTTTTCTTCTGGTTTGTAAATGTTGACTTGCTCAGATTTAGTTGATTCTTCCTTCATTTCTGTTCTTCCTCTTTCTTTCTTTTTCTGATTTTATGATTGCAAGTCTGAAGAGGGTCTTTTATTTTGACAATTGACTGGATTCTCTATGACTTCCTGCCCACTTGATCTGCTCTGTGCAGTTTGACTGAGAGCTGCTTCTGAGACGCACCACAGCTCATCTGGTGGAATCACGAGTTGATCTGCAACGATTAATCAATTAAATTAGTCAATTATTAACTAACTAGAACTAATTTGATGATCGATCATTGGCTTGAGTCATTTTTTTAAAGAAAAAATAGTCCAAATTCTCTGATTCTAGTTTCTTAAATGTGAGTATTTTCTGGTTTCTTTGTTCCTCTCTGACAGTAAACTGAAGTTGAAGGTTTTTTTTGTTTTTTTTTTAAGATTATTTTTTGGGCTTTTACCTTTATTTTTTTTTTTGTAAATTTTTCTGTCCTCTCTGACAGGACATTAATTTAAAGTGTTTCCTGTTTGAAGTTGTCATCTTCAGGTTCTCTTTCATTACATTAGAAGCGGATGTTGAGGTGTATGGTATATATCCTCCTATTAAACCTTCACCTCTCAGTGTGACACCAGCTATTAGTCCTATCCCTCCTAACTCCAGTCTTCTCCTCCTCGATCCCCCTCAACATCACACCGCCTCTTCAGCCCATCACACCTAATCCTCCCGCTATCGTTTACCCTGTACCCCTAATCCCCCACCTATCAATACCATGTATCTCCTAATCCTCCAGCTATCTATTACCCCCCCCACCCCGCTTCTCCTCCAACCCCGGCTCTAGTCCTCGCTAATTGTGTGTGTTATGTGTGACCCGGCCAGAGGCTGGAAAAATGTGCTGCAGAGGGCGGGAGGTGATAATCACAGAGCGATGAGTGATGGAGGCAGACAGACACACCGAGGCTGAAATTAGAAGATATTCTGTTCTATAAATTATAACATCATCATGTGTGTGAAGTGAAATGAAATTCTTTACCTGCTGTTGATCCAAAGTTTCCATTTTATCCTCCAGCTGAGACTGAAATACAGACAGACTGTTTTAAGGGGCAGGATTAAAGGGACAGTTCAGGTTTTTATTTCTCCACAGTCAGTGTATTACCTACAGAAGATGGAGGTCAACACACCCCCAGTTTGTAGAAGCAGCAGGAGTATCGGTGTAGGAAGCTAAGCTAATGTCCTGCTGTGGACGGGGTTGGCAGGAACACCGATTTTAGACGCCTAAAAAATTAATATCAGTTTAAGTATACACTATATTTAGAATATATTCAGCACTTTTCTGATGGGAAACCATGGTTACAGACCAACCAAACTCCACTGATAAAAATCAGTAATTTTAGCTGACAGAACACAGGAGTTGTTGGTCTGCTGCTGCCTCCATCTGTTTGTGTGTTTGTGTTGTTGTGAGACTTCTGTGTTTTAAAAGGTTGGATTGGAATCACTAAAATCACCCATTAACACAAACACACTAACAGATGGAGGCAGCAGACCAACAACTCCTGTGTTCTGTCAGCTAAAATTACTGATTTTATTAATGGAGTTTGGTTGGTTTGTAGAGAGTGATGTTTGTCTGATATAACAGTGGTTTTCTGTCAGAAAAGTCAGACAGAAAGATAAAGAGGAGAAAATATCCTCAATATAGTGTACACTCTGTCTGTCTCTCTCTCTCTCTCTGTTCATCTGTCTGTCTGTCTGTCTGTCTGTCTGTCTTTGTCTCTGCTGAGGTCAGGAGGATTATCAGCAGCTGAGAGAACAAATGGAATAATCCAAAAAACTCGACAGGAAGGTGGTGACGAGACAGTGAGGACAGCTGACAGTCAGGATTCAGTTACACACACACACACACACACACACACACACACACACACACACACACACACACCTGGACAGACATGCACCAACACTTGCAGTTACTCACGTACAGTATGTCTGTACTTTCTTTGTCTTTCTGTCTCACACCTTTGCATTTTCATCTTTGCAGAAACATACACACAGACACATACAGACACACACACAGACACATACAGACACACACACAGACATACAGACACAGACACAGACACACACACATACACACACAGACACACAGACACAGACACACAGACACACAGAAACACACACACAGACACACACAGACACACACACACACACATACACACAGACACAGACACACAGACACACAGAAACACACACACAGACACACACACACACACACACACACACAGAAACACACACACACACACGCAGACACACACACACAGACACAGACACACACACACACAGACACACACAGACACACACACACAGTGATGCTGGTGTGTGTGTGTGTGTGTGTGTGTGTGTGTGTGTGTGTGTGTGTGTGTGTGTGTGTGTGTGTTTTATTGATGGTGAAATAAAGAAGAGAAGTGAAACACTGATGTGATGGTGATTACACCTCAGCTGTCAGCAGATACCAGATCCTCCTGAACTCAGCAGCACATTAAACACTAAATATGACCTCACTGCTGTGTGTGTGTGTGTCTGTGTGTGTGTGTGTGTGTGTGTGTGTGTGTGTGTGTGTGTGTGTGTGTGTGTGTCTGTGTGTGTGTGTGTCTCTGTGTGTGTGTGTGTGTGTGTGTGTGTGTGTGTGTAGGATTCACCTATCAGAGCCTTGATTAGTTCATGGGTGAGTTTAGGCCAAACATGCAATAAACCAATCACAAAGTCGGCTGTCATCATATTTAAGAAGTGCAGATGTCAGCAGCAGGACGGTGGATTTACCAGGAAGGAACAAAAAGAAAAGATCTTCAAGTGAGCAGACAGATCTGCTGATTTGAGGAACGAGAGTAAGACAATAAATGAACCTTTAATGTTCTGCAGATATGTGACTGGTTCTGTTTTATATTGAAGCACCTTGAAATTACGTTGTATTTTATAATTCATTATGATAATCATCATCATTGTTATGCAGCTCAGCTGACTGAAGCTTCTGAAGAAGAAGCTGTTTGGCAGGAGGAGCAGAGGAGAGGAGAGACTGACTGTGAAGCTGCACCTCAACCCGACTGAACGACCACCTGAGTCACAATGACGTACAGCTTCACTGCTGCTTCTTCTCCATCTGCTTCCTCCATCCTGCTAACACTAAAGTAGGTGGAGGAAACAGAACCACAAAGTGTTTCTGAAGTCAGATTGTGTGTGTGTGCTAAATGCATCAGTTGTTATCTTGTGCAGACAGACAGACTGAACCACAGACTTTGTGGTTCAATCAGGTTTTAGAGGGTCTAAGGCACAAGTGGTTTTGACTCTGATGCACTGAGCACAAGACAGCAAACACACCGGACCAGGCTTTGGTTTGTCCTTTATGTTCAGACCTCCCATCCACAGCTGCACAGACCAGGCACAGGCAAAAATGACAACTGTGCTGGTGCAGGGTGGCAAATCCACCTGCAGGTGGTCCTACGTTACACCAGGTGTAAGACAGGACCACCTGCAGGTTTGTACTGTCTTCAGCTGAATACAGGTGGTTTTGTTGTTGCAAATAATTGCTTTCTGTTTTTATTAACATTTTACACAAAATCCCAACTTTTTAGAATTAGAGTTTGACGCATTTTCTTCTTTCTGTTTGTGAAGAAGAAAAGACAGAACAGCTGCTGTGTTTGAAACTGTTCAACTAAAGGAAACCTTCCTTTGTGTGTGTGTGTGTGTGTGTGTGTGTGTGTGTGTGTGTGTGTGTGTGTGTGTGTGTGTGTGTGTGTGTGTGTCCAGGCTGAGGGGGGAGTGGCTGGTCCGTCTGGAGAACCGAACTAAACACCTGAAGAACCTCAATGATAACTATGTGAGGAAGACCAAGACGGAGAAGTCAGCTGACCAGACATGAGTTTAAACACACAGAGATGAAGATAAAATGAGTCGTCCTCATGTTGGACAACAATAAAGTGACTTTTTGACAATTCAGTTCCTCCATCAGCTTCATGTTGTGTCAGATTATTTAATCCTGTAGACTGAACACTGCTAATGTCTGCATCAAAATAATCAGAACTAGAACTGCAAGCAGTTATGAACGGGGGCCAAGCCTCCCCGCGCGAGCCGGTCCCCGCGGCCCTCGGAACCCACCGCCGCGGGCTCCGAGGGACGCGGGGCTCGGGGCGATCGCGGGGACGCGCGCCGTCGTCCTAGCTGCGGCATTCCAGTTCAGGGCAATTGTCAGGACACAGGCCAGTGCTGAGCTGCAGTATTCACTGTAGTGGCTGTGCACTGGTAGTGCCAAAGGCAGAATGCGTGGTGATTTTGATTTGTTGTAATAAATCCCGCCCACTTTGACCAATCATTACGTAACTTTGCGGTTGGCCTCAGGAGGGAGTCCACATCATGCACAGCGAATTTCGTAGGAATCCGAGCAACTTTTCGGAAACTCGATGTTTTGGGGTTTGTAGCGCCCCCTATCGGCCGATCCGCACCAAATTTGGCACAGAGTCTGCGGATGACCTCTGGAACGAGCGTCTCAAGTTTGAAGTCGAAAGACTTTAGTTTGACCGAAATATGACACAACATGCGTTTTTTAAGCTAGCCAAAAAATCGTTCGGTTATAATTAGCGAATTTTTTGTCGTACAACAATTCTTTTGATAACTTTAGATTGGACATGTCTAGACATCGTATGTGCAAAGTTTGGCGCAGATGGCGCTTAAACTGTAGGAGGAGTTCGAAAAAGTAGGTTTCGGACATGTGGCGACTTAGCGATGGGAATCTTCGGCGAAAGTGGGCGGGGCCTACGTCAGAAGATCCAGCGCTATTCAGGGAATACGGCAATATAAGATTTTTCAACGTGTCATTTAAAATGTGGAAGTTATAGCCCAAAATGCGTTATAGCGCCACCTAGTGGAGCACAAACGCGATTTTCGGTAGGCGGGATCTGAGTCCTATTCTACATGTACCCATAAAATTTCAAAACCCTAAGTATTATACTTTGGCAGAAATTAATTTTTTTTGTTTATCTTGTAATAAGCCCCGCCCACATTGACCTGTCATGATCCCCTTGAAGATATGACCTCAGGACCGGCCCTACATCGTACGGACCAAATTTCGTAGAAATCGGTGCAGCCGTTCTAGAGATATGAACTTCCCACATTTGTAGCGCCCCCTAGGTGCCAACATTCGCCAAATTCAGCTCATAGGCTTCCAGTCTCATGCCAACCAAGGATCTCTGATTTGGTGTCGATAGCATTTACTTTGACCGAGATATGCAAGATTTTCCATTTTTACAGCTAGCTACGGAAATTTGTTCGTTAATAATTCGCGCAATTTTCAACCTAAAAAAAATCTTTTGATAACTTTAGCTCATGAGCAGCAGAAGAGTGTACGGGCCAATTTTCGTGCAGATCGAACAAAATCCCTAGGAGGAGTTCGAAAAAGCAGGTTTGCCAGTTTTCACGATTTTGTGAAAAAATTATTTAGGCGGAAGTGGGCGTGGCCAATTACAAAGTGACTCAGCTCCATTCAAGGAATATGGGGATATAAGGTTTTTGAATGTGCGACATACGGTGTGGGAGTTATAGGCCAAAACGCGTTGTCCTTGCTTATAGCGCCCCCTGCAGGCGGACATGTGCAGTTTTTTGCGTCTGAGGTACGTGCAGGGGTCTGGGCCAGCCCTCAAATTTGCATCGTTCAAACTTGCACGGTTTAGCCTGCAGCATCACTTTTATCAACGGAAGAATAAAAATAGAGAAGATGATGAATAATAATAAAAATCTGAACAATTACAATAGGGTTCCCAGCACCGCTGGTCCTGGGAACCGCGTATGCTTGCATTCGCGGTCCCCAGGCCCCGCGGGCTTGGCCCCCTAATAAAAGTGGAAATGTTACTGTTAGAGTCCAAATCATTTTTTAGTATGTAGGGCAGCTTCAAAAGCTCTGCACTGGTTTTACTGGGAGGGCACTTTAAAGGGCACTTGACCACATTTTGTCCACTGTAAGGCACTTCAGAGCAGTGTTTCCCAATCCTGGTCCTGCATGTTTTAGGTGTTTCTCCGCTCCAACACACCTGATTTAAATAACCAGCTCATCCTCACGTCTCTGCAGAGGCCTGGTAATGACCTGTTTGTTTAAATCAGGTGTGTTTGAGGAGGAAACACATGCAGGACAAGGAGCCCTGAGGACCAGGATTAGGAAACACTGCTTTAGGGGGCATTTTACCACATTTAGTCCACTGCAAGGACACTTCAGAGGGAACTTAACCATGTTTTATCTACCGTAGGTAAATCTTCCACCTGGTCAGGAGCTGGTGTTCAGTCCAAACCTCAGCTGTGTCTTTGCCTTGTACACTTTTTCTGTACATCTTTTTCTGATCAAAGCTGCCCCAGTCAGAACAATCATTTCTATCCTCCATATTTCTGCTTCGTCTGACCTGTTATTAGGTCGGACCGTTCCAGTTTCATTGTGCAGGATGTAGGCCTACAGTTAATGGTTGGACCAGGACTGCTGGTTCCACCTGTTTCCAACCTTCGTGATCGAGACTCCAGTTTTTCATCGTCCCCCCTCTATTTCCTCCTGTAACCCTGAACCTAATTCTCCTGATTTCTGACAAACTTCCACCCAGACAACAATACAGTGACTCAGAACCAGACTTCCTGACTAACTTCCTGTCTGCATGAGGAAAGTTTTAAAGAAAAAAGGGTCATGCATTTTTTAAAATCTGCCCCATCAATTTTCTTTTAGGGACAGGGGCAAAAAATAAATGTATGGCTGAAAAGTGATGAATATTAGTGAAGGCCAGAGATCAATCCAAGTTCACACCAAAGACGTGACTTATTCTGTATTCTTTCCCGAGAATTAAAAGTAAAATCAAAAGTATTTTCTATTCATAAAAATGCTGTCTCAGTGTACTTAATATTTTGTTGTTTTTTTTTTCATTCTTTAAAAATCACCAGAATTGAAAAACAAATTTCAACCAATTTCTCTCAATCTGAACATGTCATCGTCCCTCAGAAAAAAATAAGAGAATAAGCAGATTTCCTAAAATGCTGAAATATTAATTCAGAGCGTTTTAAAGCAGAATATTTCTTATAAAATCAAACATATCAGTATTTTATTGCTCTGCTCACATTTAAACTCTGATAAAATCCCACTAAATAACATTAGACATCTTTCAGAATAAAAGCTGCTTTCTTAAAGCTTACAGTTAGTGTTCTTTTCACAATAAGAGTCCTCTTGTTGAAGTGAGTGATGCGGTGATATAATCGGTGATATAATCGGTGATATAATCGGTGATATAATCGGTGATATAATCGGTGATATTTGGTCAGTACAGGCTGTGGAGCGCTAAGATGGATGTATTCTTGGTCTTTTCCAGCAGTTTGTCTCTCAGTGTTTGTTTCTGGACTTCGTGCCAAACGTATCGAGGGTTTTCTACAGGTGGAGGCCGTCCTGTCCCCGTCACCTCCATCTTCTCCCCGTCCTCGTTGCGTTGGATGTGGTCGGGCAACAGCGCCACCAGCGTGTTGAAGCACACGCCGTCCGTCTTGCCGTGCTGTCGGCCGTTGTGCTGCAGGCTGAAGACGCCCAGCGTGTTGATGTCCTGGTCGTAGTACGCTGACGGCATGGCTTCCTGCACCACCATGTTGGCCGCCCAGGTCACCGCGTGGGTCTTCACCGCCGCTGCCGTGGGGAGGTGGAGCTCCGGAGCTGCGGGACGGACACAGGGGAGGGGGAGGTTAGTTCAGGGATCCTCACAGAAACAGAAAAAGGAAGTCTGGTTCTCAGTTTTTGATCCGATGAGCAGCGAGTTACCTTTGATGAGCAGGACCCAGATCTGCTGCTCAGCGTTGGTGAAGACCAGGACGAGTCTCTGCACCACGTGACGGCAGCTCAGGTCTAAAGGTAATGTGACAGGATGCCAGGGATCCTGACGGTACCTGAAGGCAGCACAGCAGCTAACGTCAGTGTTACGTTCAGGCTCATTCAGACTTTCACTGATGATGAAGTTTTTTTCTGCTTGTCCAAAGTCAGTTCTGACTTGCCTCAGTACAAACTGTTTTATTTAATATTGATTATTTAAATAACAACAAAGTCTAGCGTTAACTGTCATGTTTAATCGAGAGCTGCCACGTCTGTAAAATATCAGAATATTATAATACTTTTGTTTTGACTTCAGGAAGATTTTCAATGAATAACTTTTACTTGTAATCAAGTATTTTTACGTCTTGGTATTGGTACTTTTATTTAAGTAAAAGATGTTTCTTCCACCACCGTGTCCAGAACAGTTTGTTAATTTATGATCACATGTATGTCTTTATATTTTTATTTTGTCAGTTTCTGAAAAGAACACAGGGTTTATCAGTGTTAGTGACATTTATCAACTCTCTGCACTTTTATATTTTTTTAAATTTTGTTCGGTTTTCACTGAGTTTGAGCTCCATAAAGATTTTATTTCTTTGTGTGACACCCCCAGGTGCACTTCTTCATTTACAATAATAATAATGATATTTAAAAAGCATATTTTGTTAAGATTTTTGTAAAAAAAAAAAAAAAAAAAAAAAAGTGGTTTTATTCTCCCTGGAACAACCTAACTTTGATTATAATAAGCTTTTTTTGTTTTCAAATTTTTTACTTGCTTATCACATTATTTTTAAAAAGCTGTGAAATCAGGCATTTAAGTCCACAACAATAAAAGTCCACAAAATCCTGCAGAGACTGAGAGATGAGTTTAGTTTAGTTTAGCTTGGAGTTTAAAGTTCCTCTCCAGACTCGTTTTAAAGTCTGTAAAAATACTCTGCTATTTCGTTTAATGTGGTTTTCCTGGCAGCACATTTCCAGGGACTTCTGAGCATCAAG
This sequence comes from Lutjanus erythropterus, assembly GCA_020091685.1. NCBI lineage: Eukaryota > Metazoa > Chordata > Actinopteri > Lutjaniformes > Lutjanidae > Lutjanus > Lutjanus erythropterus. The sequence continues at coordinate 437,047 of CM034599.1, forward strand.
ATGACTAGCGTTAGCGTTAGCGTTAGCATTAGAGCAAACATGGAGAGATCCAGGCGGACATGTTTGAGCCTCAGTTAGCATCTTTGATTTGTTCATGTTGTTTGTTAGCTTGTTAGCTAGTTAGACACAGCTAATGCTAACTGTCCTCTCTATACTAACAGTCTGATCTGTGCTGGACAGTCCAGGTCACTAATTGTCCAGGTGCATTTGAATTTCTCATAGACACGTCCACCTTCAGGAAAACTTGGACCAGACAGAGTCAGTTTAGGGGACAAAAACGTGAGTGGACCGAAGTTTTACATCGTACTTGAGGCCACAGTCGATGAGACGGAGGATGTCTCGTCCCCTCAGAGGGAGGACAGACTGTCTGTCCCACCAGGATGCCTGAAGGGACTCCTGATCTGCTGCTGACAGAGTCTTCAGACTGCCACCTGAGACACAGTGAGACACAGAGAGACACAGTGAGGAGGTCCAGACATGACAGTTAAACAGCAAGAAGGTGTTTGTGACCAGACGTGGACATGTTCATGTTCTCAGTTCTTCAGAGGACTGTTTGAGGGTCCAGACTTGAGAGGGTTTACAGAGTGAATTCTGTCAAAACGTCCTCAGAAGAACAGAAACATGAGTGTCATGTGACCTCTGACCTGTGACTTTGGCCAGGAAGATGAAGCGGATCCACTGTGGTCCCTGCTCCTGGATCAGCAGCAAGGTGATTGGCTCACAGTCAAACCCCGCCTCCTCCTTCACCTGCAGACAGACACTGCTGTAACTCAGGTAACCAGGACAGGTAGGTGTGTGTGTGTGTGTGTGTGTGTGTGTGTGTGTGTGCACGTCTCTCACCTCCCTCTTCAGCGCCTCCTCCAGGCTCTCCCCCACCTCCACCCTCCCTGCAGGCAGGTACCACTGCTTATAACAGTCCTGCTTTGCCTCCTGCACCATCAGTACCTCCTCCTGGTGAAGCACGCACACACGCACACGCACACACACACACACACACACACGCACACACGCACACGCACACACACACACACACACACACGCACACACACACACACGCACACACACACGCGCACACACACGCGCACACACACACACACACACGCACACGCACACACGCACACACACACGCACACGCACGCACACGCGCGCGCGCGCACACACACACACACGCACACACGCACACACACACACACACACACCTTAAAGGGACAGTTCAGGTTGTATGAGGTTCTTTTCCATATTCAGTTTATTATCTTGCTGTTACTCAGACTTTTATGACGAGTTACATCAGACAAATATCACCCTCCCCAAACCAACCAAACTCCATTGATAAAATCAGGAATCAGGAGCTCATAGAATAGAGGAGGTGTTGGTCTACAGCTGCCTCGATCCACAACGAGTAACATGAACTCACATCCAAACTAACGTGTAAAAACATCAAAGTCACACAGCAACACAAACACACTAACAGATGGAGGCAACAGACCAACAACTCCTGTGTTCTGTGAACTAAAATCACTGATTTTATCAGTGGAGTTTGGTTGGTTTGTAGAGAGTGATACTTCCTGTCAGAAAAGTCTGTCTGAAAAAAGAGGCGAAGGAGGTGAAAATGATCTAAATATAGTGAACACTTAAACTGGTATTGATGTTTTGAGGTGGGTGTGTCCCTGTCATCTACTCAAAGTAATACACACTAGAGCTGCAACAATTATAATTTAATTAATTATTAAATTAATTGCCAACTATTTTGATAATCAGTTAGTCAGTTTGAGTCATTGTTTAAGGAACTAAGTCCAAATTCTCTGATTTCAGTTTCTTAAATGTGAATATTTTCTGGTTTCTTTCCTCTCTGACAGGAAACTGAAGATCTTTGAGTTGTGGACAAAACAAGACATTTGAGGACGTCATCTTGGACTTTGATCAACATTTTCTGACATTTTATGAACCAAACAACTAATTGATTAATTGAGAAAATAATGAACAGATTAATTGACTTTGAAAATAACCATTAATTGCATCTCTATAATACACTGACTGCACTGATAAATATCTGATACAACCTGAAGTCCAACAATCCAAAATATCCCTTTAAAACTTCAGGACAGGTGACCCATCAGGACAGGTGACTCATAAGGACAGGTGACCCATTAGGACAGGTGACCTGTTGGAACAGGTGACCCACATCAGGACAGGTGACCTTGTCGTTGAAGATGACTGCGCAGACGATGTAGGTGACGTTCTTCCTCAGAGTTGCAGGTTTGCTCTGCTCCAGGCCCACGTCACATCCGCTGACCTCTGACCCCTGACCGCTCAGCAGCGCCTCCATCTGCTCCTCCACCTGCCGCCGCTGCACCTCCTCTGTCACCTCCATGTCTGCAGCAGCACAAACACACACACACACACACACACACATTCATTCGTTTAAGACACCTGTTGCTCCTCCTGTGATTTAAAAACTGCAGAAAAAGCCAAATTGTGATTTTGGTAAAATTGTGATTAACTGTGCATCCCTTATTTTTATTATTCTCGTTGTCTTTTTATACAAATATAATGCGCAAATAATTTAAAATTAAAATACAATATTTACAACATATATAAACAAATACTTTAAATTACAAAAGAATAACATAAGTAATATAAAATATATATATGTATTTTATATTGCTTGTGTTATTCTTCATAACATAATATATATAATAAAACAAAACAAAGTACATAAAAGTAGCACTAAAGAAATAAATTAAAAAGAAAATGATTTTATATTTACACACAAACGTATTGGTTGAGTGATTTTATTTTATTTATGTTTATTTATTTAAAATATTTTAATATTTTTTCACATTCAAGTTCCTTTGTCAGAATATTCCTACGAAATAAAAGTTTATTTCTCTGTGTACTTGAATTATTACGCTTTTATTCTGTATTATTATTATATCAGCAGCAGAAAATGGTCTTAAAATGACAAAAAAATATCATTTATCACAATTTCAGGACAATATATTGTCAATCAAAAGCTGTTAATAAGATAGGGGCCTATGTATTTAATTTATATTCATCACAGTGTCATTATTTTTCAGTAATAATAAAAATCTCACAGTTTCACATCAGTCACCAGTTTTTTAACCTTTATTTAATGTAAATGTCCTTAAGAAAAGGTTTGATCAACTCATTTATATAAATATATATTTTTAAGTTTATCATATCTGACACTAAATAAAGATTAAGTTCAGTCAGAGGAGAACATTCAGAGGTTAATTTGGATTATAAGATGAGCTCATCAGCGCAGTCACAGCAGCTAACAGAAGCTAACGTTAGCTCATCATCACAATCAATACTTTTTAAAAAAATATATTTTAATCAAACCTTCCGACAGGAAACAACGTTTAAAATTAATCTATAAATTAAAATAACAGACCTGTGTGTATTTATGTGTCCTGTTAGTCCATTCAGTGTCTCTGTCCTGACTGCGGCTGCTCTCTGTTGACATTTGACGCCTGTAACCTACACAGGAAATACACATTATCTTCCGGTTCGGGGTCTTCAAAGTAAAAGTCATGGCGTACAAATACGTAACTCAACGTTAAACGTTGAAAAAGATACCTAAACACACTCAATAATAATCCATATTCACCACGGTGACGAATAATCCTTTCGCGGTCCTAATTCCGCTTATAAAATACATTTTAGACAGAAGACAAGACATTTTTTCAGCATTTTGAGACATTTCGGTATTTTATTATGAAATCGACTAGAGGAAGTTCATCATTTTGTAGTCCTGTAGTTTCACAGTTTGTGTCGTAACATGTAGTAAGGTCGCACAGAGGCTCTTTACAGCAGCTAATAGAAATTTAAAGTGTGGACGGTTTGTTTTATCGGTTAATATTTGAATTAATGAATTTACTGATGATTCAGTGACAGAAACAAACAGTTTAATCAGCGTGTTGTTGATCCACAGAGTCACACAGGTGAGTTCACCTGCTTCGGTTCTTGTTCCAGTGTTAACTAGCTAACATTAGCTAACATTAGCTAACATTAGCTAACATTAGGTCTGTTTCTGTGAGTCTTCTCAAATGTTTTCAGCTGACTGACGGTTCCGGTACCTGTTTGACTTTATTTGGAAAATCTTACACGTTTATTTGTACAACTAATAAAATAATGAACATTTTATTTTTAATTTTAGTTACTACTTCTCCTACAACCACCTGATATTTTCTGTATATACAGTAAATATGTCTATAGATAGATTAACAAGGTTATTTTGTAATTACCTGTTTTATAATGTCATCAGTAACCAGGCTTGGGGAGTAACGGATTACATAATCTGTTTACACAAAAATAATAAACTGACAATAAATATAGAATCAGATTACAGTTACATTTATTAAAAATGTGGATTAATGTCAGGGTTACAGTTTTGAAATAAAGAATGATTTCCTACAGCTGCTGAGAAAAAAGAATTCACTGGCTGGAAATTTTAATGTTTTTTGTCTTTGAATCAATCAATTAATAAATTGATCAATACAAAGGAAGGAAGAGCTGAACAAACTAATAAACCAAACAACCAACATAAAACACTCAGAGCTGAAACTATCAGTCTGTTATTGATCCATAATTAAATTCATCTGCATCTGTTTTGATAAACAGTTTATCACTTTGAGTAATTAAAAAAACTCCAAATTCTCTGATTTCATTGAGCATCTGTGTTCTCCACACGTTCTGACCGATTTTTCAACCTTTGATCATTATCAATCAACAGATTGATTAATAATTTGATTAATTGAGACAGGAAAGGCTTGAAAAACACGTCCAAACACAGCGATGGCAGCACGTGTTGCTCCAGTGTTCAGACCTATTTTTCACTTGACACATTTGTGACAGGATTAATTAACTGACTAATTGTTTGGGGTCATTTTTAAATTTAAAAAGTCCAAATTCTCCGATTTCAGCTTCTTAAATGTGAATATTTTCTGGTTTCTTTAGATCAGTTCAACACCTGAGGACCTCAGACGAGTTCTCGGCCAATCAGAGCTCCGTCTGCAGCCCCCTGCTGGACAACAACGAGGTGACGAAGCAGTTTGATAGATCGGAGTCTGAAAACTCGAGAGACCAGAGACAAACTCATGGTGTGTTCAGGGTCCTCTGTGTTCAGCTCCAGTGTTAAACTCATGACACCTTCATGGTCCACCTGTGATCATAAATCTGCTCTCAGACTGACTGGAGATCAGTGAATCTGAGAGCTGAACTGTGTCAGATCTTTTCAGTGTGATCACAGTGGACTCTGGTGGACAGTAGTGGAACTGCAGCTGAGGACGCACCGACGCTGCCGTCCTGGTGTCTCGTCTTTGTTGAGGTGGAGTTTGTGCGATGGCGCGGCACAGTAAACTGCAGAAGCAAGTCCTGGCTCTGTACCGGCAGTTCCTGCGGGCCGGTCAGGACAAACCGGGCTTCATCCCCCGGATCCGCGACGAGTTCAGAGAGAACGCTCGCATCAAGAAGACGGACGTGATGCACATCGAGTATCTGTACCGGCGAGGACAGAGACAGCTGGAACAGCTGAAGGACGTCAACACCAAACAGCTGGGCTCCTTCTCCAAACCCACGGACAAGAGCTGACCTCTGATGTGACCCTGAACACCTCACACATACCTGCAGAGACTTCCTGCCAAAACAGCATGCTGAGATGCTGCATTCAAGTGCAGAGGGGAAATAAAAGCTCAGTAAGGAGACAACATGTGATGTGATAAACATAAATGACACGTTCCATCAGTGTTATGAACTGTGATACAGCAGATATTCAAGAGACTGTTTAGACTCCTGATAATGAATAAACTTTGACTTCATATGATAATAAACTGTGGAAAAGATTCGTATTGTTGTAATTACTACAGTAACATGGAGTCATAAACACATCACAGGATCATTCTGTTGTCTCTGGTTTTTGTGTCAAAGTAACTAAAGGGGACGACAGTTCAAACACACCAGACTCCATTTACAAAACAGTCAAATGTTTATTTTGTAAATGGAGTCTGGTGTGTTTGAACGGAGCCATAAATCTGTTTGTGGTGAAACAAACAGGATTTTACTCTTTAACAAAAATCTCTGTCTCTGTAGGGATCCTTTCATACTGCTGTCAGACACTGAAACGCAACCAAAAAATTATTCATTCTATTATTTGTTCTAATAAGCTATTTAAATAGCTAAGTATATAATTTGTTCTAATATATTGTTACAATATATTGTTTGCTAGCTAACAAAAAAGTTAAGGAAAGTATACATTGTTTACTAACTAGCTAAAGCAGTTTACAAACTATTACATTTGTTTCCAGCTAAGGAAAAAGTTAACAAAATATTACATTGTTCACTAGTTAGTTAAGAGTTTTCAAAGTACTACGCTGTTTGCTACCTCATGAAAAAAGTTAAGAAAACATTACATTGTTTGCTAGCTAGCTAAAAGAGTTCACAGAATATTTAATTGTTTGCAACCTAATGAAAAATTTAACTAAATATTAAAGTGTTTTCTAGCTAGCTGATATTTTTCATAATATGACATTGTCTGTTAGCTAACGAAAAAAGTTAACAAAACAATACATTGTTTGCTAGCTAAAAAGAGTTGATTAAACATTATGCTGTTTGCTAGCTAGCTAAGATTTTTCAACATATTTCATTGTCTGCTAGCTAACGAAAAAAAGTTAATGAAACATGTTGTTTGCTAGCATAAACCTTTAGATAAAAAGTAATTTTCAGCATAATAACAAGAACTTTGTGGTTGAGCACAAACAAAACCAAATACCAAAAAAAAAAAAAAAAAAAAAAATACTGATATATAAAGGAAAAGTAATTTATAAATAACAACATAGATCTTTAAGAAAAAAGGGGGAGAACATAGAAGAAACAGGGTTGAACTTAAATGAACTGAAACACATGAAATAAAAAGAGAAAAGTTAAGAGCTGTTTCATGATTCATAATCATTAATAACTTTTACCTTAAAGTGACTCACACAGGGTTTAGTTTTAAAATATCTGCATTTATGTCTAAATAATTTATTTAATAACAGAAAAAAACATGAAGAACAAAATCCACATTTTCAACAGAAGAACCACCTCAGTTCTTCTCTGATTCTACTGCAGTGAAGGATGAACTACACGTTCTGACCACTGGGGGGCAGCAGCACTCTGAACCACGGACTGACACCACCGAAGAAGAAGAAGAAGAAGAAGAAGAAGAAGCTGTGTAAACAAAGAGTGACACCCACAAAAGATTATTTAGGAAATAAGTGTCATGATTTCATCCAAACATATACAGATGCTTCAAAGAGTTCAAATGATAGAACTGATATTTCATTTATAATTCCACCTGCTGCATGTGGTGTCGTGGGATGGGAGCCATGTGACGTGTGACATAAGGGTGACATGTGACATAAGGGTGACATGTTGTGATTATGGAATAGATTCATTAATATGTCTGATAATAGACTTACAAAACAAGTTTTTTTGTTGGGACCTTTTAAATAAACATTTCTGGACAAAAGAGATTACAAAAATATTTGATAAAGTAGGTCTTCAATATATCTTCAGAAATAAAAGATCTTGTAATGTCAGTCAAATGAAAACAATTATATTTGAAAATCATAAACAGAAATGGTCAGAAGAAGTTCTGTGTGAACCTAAACTGATGATTAAATGTATTTATGGCCCTGAGCTCTGTGTCACAGGTGTGTCTGTGCCCAGGTGACAGGTGGTTCCTGCCTCTTCAGTGGAAACTGATCCATTCCATTCAAGTCCTGAAGAAAATAGAAAGTATTGTTTGTGTGAGGTTGAAAATGAAATGCACTTTTTGTTCTATTGTCCTTTGTATCATAATTTTAGACAGAGGCTTTTTCTGTCTGATGATTGTTTGGATTTATTCTCCATGTCTGATGAATGTAGACTTAAATATCTATTTACAGACAAAGTGTTTCTTTTAGCTCACTGTGTGTTAAAAGTCTATCAGCAGCACACAAGGTGAAGATGGTGATGTGTCTTGTGTGTAGTTCTAGTGAGCAGATCTGAGACCTCAGTGTTTGATTTGAGTTTGTCATGTAGGACCTTGTTTCTTTTCTCTGTTTGCTCCTGACTTGTCTTGTTTTTGTTGTTTGTAGTGTCTCATAAGTCCATGAGGGCTGAACACCTTTTCTGGTGCATGACACTTTGAAAAAATAAATGACCTTACCTGTAATTCCAGAATTCAACATCAAAGTAAGCAGGAGACTCAGTGACGTGTTGGACATGATGGCTGTATAATCAGTGGGTTGAAGAGGTGAGACTCCAGCTCATCAGTCATCAGCATGAAAAACAGACAGCAGACAGGATATTTTACTGGAAATACAACAAACAATATTCAGAATTCAAATGATGGGACTGAACATAACTTTTATGGATACCAGCTCATGTAGGACTGAGAGGGAATGAAACAGCTGATGTGTCCAAAGGAAGCAACAACAGATAATCACATGGACGTGTTAGTTCCTTTAAGTAAAACAGAAATGAAGAGCAACATTAAGTTAAAAGAAAGGTGGCAAAAACAATGAGAAGAGGAAAGAACAGACAGATGGTTTTATAGAATTCAATAAAAAGTAGGATTGATGAGGAAAACTTCAAGATCCTGCAGAGAGAAAAACTCTAATATCAAGATTATGATTTGATCATTCAGGACTTAACAGCACCGTCTGCAAAATAAAGAAACATAACTCAGGAAAGTGTTTGTGATCAGGAGGAAACTAGAGAACATCTTATCATTTATTGTCCAAAATATGACTTAAATCAAACCTCAAAGAAATGAAGATGAATTTGGAATTAAGAAGAAGTTCAAGTGAGAAATGATAATAAGAACAGTCCCTTAAAAAACTCCTCTGATAAACAGAAATGAACTGCGCTGTTTATTTCAGTAAAGATTCATGATCCACATTCACACCAGCTGGTGGCGCTAATGCACCATAACGGTGTTTGCCAAGCGCCACAAAACTCCAAGAAGAAGAAGAAGAAAACGACGAAGAAGAAGAAGAAGAAGAAGACGACGCATAAACAGGAAGTGCGACGCTTTAGATCCTCCAGCTGACAGAATCAATTTGTTTTCGATATTTTCTTGTGAGAACTGATCAGTCTGTAGTTTTCAGTCGCAGATGAAGTTATAAGTGTAATAACTTTTCGTCTTTTTTCCCGCCGCTCGCTGTTTCTCTTCGTTTATTCGTCATGTCGGGTTCAGTGACGTCAGGAGAAATGACCACTGCTCAGTTAATCCAACAGGTGAGACAGAAAACACACGTTAATATTTCAGATGCTCTCAGTTTATCTATTATTCAATAATTAGAAGCGATAAGAAGTTTTGTGGTGATTTCGGACTTCAGCAGGTTAAAACCAGTGTCAGCCGGTGAACTTTCCTCCAGGGGGCGCTGTCATGACAACCAGGCAGAACCGGTCTTCACGGGTCACAACAAAAGAAAAGAGCCTTGATTTGTATTTGTTGAACTAAATGAACATTTTTATAACCTAATGGAAGTCGCTTAGTTAATGTAAGTTTTAATGCTTCAAATCATTTATCATAATTATATTTTATTTTACTTACAAAGTCTGAAATAAATCTGAGCACAAACCTTCAGACAATGGAAGAAAATAATGAAACTAAAGATTTAGGAATAAATACATAATAATATGATTTTACATTGAAATGTAAAAAGGAACATCTTGTGGTGTATAATTGACTTTTTGTCCATAAATTCTCTGAGATGGAAATGTTTGACTCAGTGGTTAAATGTCTGACAGGTTTATATAAAGTACATTCAGGTGTGTTACACACTTTTCTACACAAAACACAGTGACTTCAGTGTTTTAAAATGTTTCATCAGAATCAACGTCACACTGTTCTTATTAATTTAATCACTGACTAGTACTAGTACTAGTACTAGTACTAAAGAAATGTAAAGTGTATGAGGTCCTTATCTCTATTCAGACCAAACTCCATTGATAAAATCAGTGATTTTTGAAGAAGTTTGAAGAAGCAGGAGAACCACTGAAGAAGTAAAACTAATGTCCTGCTGAGGACAGGATCAGCACTCAGACACATTTTACACACATATGACTTTAGCAACTCTATTTCTCTAAACATGATAACTTTTAACACCTTTTTTCTCTCTAAACACAGTTATATAAGACAAACTTCACTGTCTACAAACCAACCAAACTCCACTGATAAACTGTGATTTTAGTTCACAGAACACAGGAGTTGTTGGTCTGTTGCCTCCACATGTTTGTGTGACTTCAGTGACTCTGAACTTTAAAACACTGAAGAACAGTACAGACCGCTGAAAACAGTGTAATGATCCTTTTTGCATCGTCCTCCTCCCTCCTGCAGATGGCGCTGCTGCGCTGGCTGACGTCTCAGACGGAGGAGGATCGGAGGATTGTGACGGCGGTGACGGGCCTCCAGGTCGGCAGAGAGCTGCTGAACCGCTTCACCGGTCAGGACAAAGTGGACGCTTACAAGGTACAGTGAGTCTGCAGCCTGCAGGGGGCGCTGTGTCCTGATCAAAGGCTCACATTTTACTGGAAGAAGCAGGAAATGCACAGATGCTACTGCAATTTTCTCTTGGTCCCACAAAAGTGGACTGGAGTTAAACACTGGATCATTGCAAAATCCTGGAAATAAACATGTTGCTGAAACATGAAAAACATTGTTTGATTTATGATACATGTCATGTTGTAACATGATATTGATCCACTTTTCTTTTTCTGGCAGTGGAGACAAAAAGGCTTCAAAACAGCAGCAGACCAACAAATCCTGTTCTGTGAACTAAAATCACTGAGTTTATCAGTGGAGTTTGGTTGGTTTGTAGAGTGAGATTTGTCTTCTGTGTTTAGAGAGAAAAAAAAGTTAAAAGTCCTCATGTTTACAGAAAAAAAGTGCTTATAAAGTTATGTTTAGAGAAATAGTTGTTAAAGTCGTGTGTCTGAGTGCTGATCCTGTCCTCAGCAGGACATTAGCTTTACTTCCTTCAGTGGTTCTCCTGCTTCTTCAAACTGACCTCCATCTGTTTAACCATCAACACTGACCTGCAGCTTCACACTCGACTCAAACCCCACAGACAAATCAAAAAACTCTGCTTCACTGTGTGTGTGTGTGTGTGTGTGTGTGTGTGTGTGTGTGTGTGTGTGTGTGTGTGTGTCTCTCTCCTCAGACAGAGTGTATCCTGAGCATCTCACAGTTCCTCCATGAGAACCCACGAGCCTCTCAGGCCCAAATCAACGCTGAAGTGGAGAAAAGAGTTCTGGTTTTCGCTGCTCGAGTCAGAGCTCTGGAGACGGCACCGATTTTCTGAATGAACTGATTTTAATTATTTACCAGAGATGTGAAAAGCCTTAGCAGTGTGGACACATTTTATATCTTCTATCTGAATTCTTAAACATTTTCCTTTTGTGTTAGAATCAGGTTTGTCATGTAAGTTTACACAATGACTCCATGTTTGAGAAAGAAACCAGAAAATATTCAAATGTAAGAAGCTGAAATCACAGAATTTCACTGTGCAGCGTTCAGGGACCAACTCCAGATATAAACCTGTCAGTCAGGAGAAATGTTCCTGTAACATCAGTTTTTAGTTTAAAAAGACACCATGTTACTTTTCATATCATATATTTGTCATCTACCTTGTTTCACACTTTCCATCCAAACGAGACGCAGCTCCGCTGGTTTAAACTGGACAATCAGCTGAGTCGTCTGCATTTTAATAAAGAGAACATGACCTGACCTGTCTTACTGATGTCCACTGTCCTCCTGTGAGTCTGAACCTCCAGGACTCTTCAAAATAAAAGCTTCTGTAACACCACTGAGCCGTTTGATCACTTTGTTTTTTCAGAAACAGATTTTTAAAAAAAAGTTGTATTTTTAGACAATAGAAAAGTGTTTTATGGTCAAAGGGAAAGTTTTTAAAGGAGGAGATAATGTACAAGTTAAAAACAAAACCACACCTTTCATTTGTCAAGGCAACTTTTCTGTTTTATTTTCTTACTCATTTTTTTGACTTAACAAAAAAAACCGTTGGGACTTTGTGGAAAAAAAACGTTAATGCAAAAGAAACTTTCGAGGCAAAGTCACAAATGCAGCAACATGTCAACAACAGAATAAAAAAAAAAGGGGTCGGGGCGGGGGGGGTCAGTTGAATCTCCATCAATAGGAATGTTGAATGGTTGGATTTTGGAGGGGGTGGAGCCTACAGGGGGTGTGGCTACAGGGCAAGCAGAAAAGGTTTAGTGCTGAGCTCAGAGCTGCCCGCAGTCAGCGATGGCGATCTTGCTGGAAGTTTTGCCGCTCGAGGTGCCGAGGGCCTCCATCTGCCTCACGACGTCCATCCCCTCAACCACCTTCCCGAACACCACGTGTTTCCCATCGAGCCTGCGCACACAGTTATTTTAATTAATGACTGGCAAACTTGTCTGTTGGAAAATGGATCCAAACTCACATGTTTGGATCCATTTTTCAAATAGTGATCAATCTGGTAATTTTTCCAATAATCAGTTTGGTCCATAAAAGGCTGATCACAGTCAGGACGTCCTCAAAGATAATTGGCCCACTTCTGTTTTGTTCATTTCCCATTTAATCTCATTTACGCTCCTTCACTGTCCTGCAGTTTTAAAGGAACCCGACACAAGATGTTCCTTCAGGATCAATTAAACTCCGTCTTAATCACTGATAACTGCAGAAAGCCAGATTGTGATTTCAGTTAATGGTGCAGCCTGTTATCAAACAGCAGGAACATTTAAATCAATGTAATGAGGCAGAGACGTCCATCATACACTTCAAATCAATATGGTACAGATTTCTGTATAGAAAGACATTAACATGTTTTTCAATCAAAATCATGATTTAAAATCACCTTCAGGATCCCAATTTCAATGTCACCAAAATAAGTTGTGCAACTTTACTTTAACTATTTTTTATCTTTGACATGTAAATCAGGGATGTTAATTAATGATTGTCGTTGAGAATTTAACTTTACAACATTGTTTCTTTTTTCTTCCAGACAAAGTGTCATTTTATTATTGTGTTTGTGCTTCATGAATTAATGTTCCACATTAATATGCTGAGAGAAACTTTAACTGCAGGGAAATGCATGGAGAAATTATTCATTCATGTTTGACTGTTAACCTGTCGGTCAGAGAAAAGTCTACAATCTAACACAAATGAGGACAAAACATGCTGTGTGTTCCTGTTGCCAAGTGTCAAAAATCCCAGGATGCCCTGCTGCACCCAGTCACATTTCACAGTAAGGAAGCCAGCACACTTCTCACTATCCTGACCCACAGTCCTCGGACCAGAGGGTCAAACCCCTCGTGCAACAGTCTGTACTTTTTAAAGGGCTGCTGCAGAGCAGAGTGAAAAGAAAATAATAAGTATGTAATTCAGAGTGCAGGGAGGATCCTGGCGACAGACATGGCGCACGTGTTTGGGTGTTCTCACCATGCGGTTTTTTCAGTGCAGATGAAGAACTGGGAGCCGTTGGTGTTGGGGCCGGCGTTGGCCATGGACAGGATGCCGGGACCAGTGTGCTTCAGGGCGAAGTTCTCGTCGGCGAACTTGTTGCCGTAGATGGACTTCCCACCAGTTCCGTTGTGGTTGGTGAAGTCTCCTCCCTGCAGGTCGAGCACACAGATTAAAGACAACAATATTCATTTTACAGTCAGGAGCAAAGAAACCAGAAACAATTAATCCAGTCACTTGAAACGTGTCCATATAATCAGTGCAAACACGTGGAGCGTTCCACATGTTTGCACTGATTACATGGACACGTTCAGGTCTTCACTGCAATGACATTTTTTCCCACTAATTTAATAATCGATGTTTTGTCACCTGGCACATGAACTGGGGGATGATGCGGTGGAAGATGGAGCCCTTGTAGCCGAAGCCTTTCTCGCCGGTACACAGAGCGCGGAAGTTTTCAGCGGTCTTGGGCACCGTGTCGGCATTGAGCTGCAAAAACAAAAGTCAGCTAATCAATCCATCCGATTTTTTTTAAAAAGTTCTGTGAGGGTTAGAAGTCCTGAAATCAGTAACCAGACCATGACTTAATATTTTGGCTCGTTGCCATGCTGGCCTCGAGCCAAAAACTGGTTTACCAGACACTGTGCACTTTGTTCTGTGAAGCAACGATTGTATAACTACGTCTACACAGAAGGACTCATGACTCCTGCTGCTTCAAGTCCAACAGTAAGGAAGTAAATGAAGACGCTCTGCAGGAATGAAATTACATCCTTAAGTCACTGAAAAACTGGTCATGTGCCATTTAAAAAAAAAAAAAAAACCATGTCTGCAGATTCATGTGAGGCTCTACACTGAAAAAGAAAAAAAAAAATCAATAGACTCCAGCTGACATTAAGTCAACAAATCTGAGTGCAGTATTAAAAGTCAAATCAAGTTCAAGCACACCTTGTGTAGCCTGAGGCCTGCGGCTGCAGCCCATTAAACACATCAAGTTGTTCTGTGGTTACTGTGGTAATTCTATTATGTCATGGTGACACAGGAATACAGCATTGCACCACACCAGGATATCTGCATGCCCTGCACAGCAGTGACGCTACCATGCAAGTATGTTCAGAGGGAGGGGGCTGCAGCAGAGGGGCTGGGGTGTGTGTGTGCGTGCGTGTGCGCGCGCACAGAGAGCTGCAGCAGCGTGCAGCCGTCCACCTGCTCAGCAGTAACACAAACCAGCACAGCTTCATAATTCAAGAGGCGCTCTGATTACCTTCAACTCGCTGCTGCAGCACAAATTAAAGACTACATGTCAACTGGGCGCCATTCAACTTGTGGAGCAACTTTCATACAAGGCGCACAAAATACAAAGAAGCTGCATGTATGGAGTGCTTCAAAACGAGCACAAACACCAGAATTAATGCGAAATAAGAGGGGAAATAAACCCTGCTCTGTAACAGTAAAACAAGAAGCTGAAGGTGAGAGTAAGTACATACAAAGCTCAGCTGGAGGTCTTGGAAGTTCAAGTTCAAGTTAGAAGTCGGTCCATACATCGGGAACGCCCATAATTGGGTTCAGACAAGACTATGTGCACAAAATGGCTGCTAACAGACCAACTTGCAGTTTGCTGCCGTCAAATCGAGCCTACGTGACACCGATAATATCCCCGCTGTGTGTTATATAACCTCCTTATTCATTGCAGGCTCACAGGAGTAAAGGTGTCGTGCTTTCTTCGGCCATCTCCCTGTAGCCGCCATTTTTTTTTTATCATGCAGATAACATTAACCCCAACCCCCCACCCCCACCCCCGACCGCGCCAGCACCATGGAACTTTCCAGAACTGCTCCTCCGTCTATGAACACATGAACCGGCGCAGCGAGCCTCGGCGGCTAACATGCTAACCGCCGCAGGCAGTACATTCTGTATCGGTACATTGGACCGCGGCCAAAACCCTCATAGCGCCACACCTTCGAACTGAAATAGAAGCTGTAGCCCGCGGGCCGAACCGGCTTCACTGACGGCAGGTGGAAGAGGTTTCCCGGGATTCGGCCTTCAACCAAACCCGGGAAGCCCCCTCTCTACCGCCGCAACAAAGAACGAGCAGCACGCTGCGGTGATCGAGACGCTCTTTATCTGCTAGTATTAGCTGAGCCCGTTAGCCTGGCCGCGTATAAAAGGGAACCCCAGACCCGCGGAAGATCTCGCGACAGGGATCATTTGGACCCAAATTGCGATCTTTTCCCCAAACAAGAGATTCAGTCACTAAACCCCAGCAGGCGTCTATAACGTACATTGCTTATTAAACATTAATTTATAGCAGGTGAACAATTAAGAAACAACGCGTGCAAGTCTCGCGAGAGTTTGAGAAAATGTAGGGTTCCCTTTCAGCCACAACGCGTTGGCCAGCGGTGGCAAACGACTGACCGGGCAGCGACTCAAACGTCGGCCGCGGGCCCTAAAACTGGCGAAAGCCACCCGACGGTTTTACAAACACACTATTCGGTCTACTGTAGTTCAGCAGGGTAAAACTAGAGCCGCGTGTTCGGACAAGAAACCTCAACAGTGGCGCGGGTTCGATTCCAATCTGCCCCCCACCAGCTTTAACGTTATTAAACCATCTACCCGCTGCAGCTTTCCTGTCCAAAAAACACAAAGGCCTGACAAATTAACATTCAAAACGCTAAATTAAGTGGTGGATTCAACTGTGTTGAAGCTTAATCAGTTAGCCTTTAAAAAGATAACGCTTCATTAATGTCACACGACCGAGTCTGAGATGAGCATTAACATCAAATCAAGTTACAGTTTTAATGAAATATAGATGATCTGCTGCTACGGCTGAATCAAACTACACCTGCACGTTAACAGCGTGGAGTTCCGTTACCCGGTCCCGTTAGCTCGCGCTGGCTACACGCCACACACACGTGCGCATGGTCCATCGAAGACAATGAGAGGACAGTGACAGCTCGGCTAACGTTAGCTCCTCAGAGCTGAATACAAACTACACCGAGCAGCAGAGAGCAAGTTTATCAGTGAATGCAGCCTGAAGTCCCTGACGGTCCGGACTGAACCGGGACCAGCCGCTCTGACTGACCACCAGGCCCGACACGAACACCACAGACCGGCTCACCTCCATCACGATGCGGCCGAGTGGTGCACCGCCGGAGGTGATGTCGAAGAACACTCTGGGGTTGGCCATTTCAGCGGTGGACTGGAGACTCTGGACTGAGCGGTTTTCCGGCGAGGAGGTTCTGTTGGCCACAAGGAACCGAAAAAGATGGAGGGATGTGGATTTAGTTTATATAAGACACTGGTGGGCGGGGTCAAATCACAGCGAGCCAATTGCTAGCACTGAAGTGTCTGGCCGGCAGCTGCTTTAGCGAATCGGAGGTTAGAGACACTGACCCGCCCACTGTGCTGGTCTCTGAGTGGACAAAAATGTCCCGGTCCATCAAACTGGACCGCTGCGGCGGAGCATGGGTGACGTCAGGCTTTGTCACAGAGCGCGAGCCGCTTGGACCCGCCCCCTCCGTCGTCCCCGTCCAAAAAAACATTGGAGCTTACGAGGCCCCGCGCGCCCAGCACCACAGCTCGAACGGCCAATACGTGCGGCGCACGCGGAGGCTGAACGCCGGGTCCCGCAGTCGGCGCGCGCTCCCGCTATCAGGGGAAAAATGTGGGTACGCGTTCACGCGGCCAGGGCGCGGTTCGTCCTGGTCCCGGTGTCCACACAAAGAAAGAGCGGAAAGTTCACGTCACAACTTTGTGTTCCGAGTTGAAAACAAGTTAAAGTCACAAACTGATTTTAGTGTCGCCTGGTCACGTGACATCTGTGATGAGCCAATTACAGGACACGTTTTCTCTTAAAGCCATGTTTTTGTTTTCCAGGGTTACAAATTTATGGAATGAGGATGATGGTAGTTTTTTGTTTGTTTGCTTGTTTGTTTGTCTTACAGTTTTGTTTATAAGGATTTCAGGGCATAAATGAAACAGTGTAACATAATAATATAAATGATGACGACACAAAACGATAAAATAAATGTGTTCTTTTCAGTACCTGTGACAAAATTATAACATATAAATGCAAAACAAAGTGAATAATGAAACAAAACATTGATTGGTTGAATTTGTGTGTTACAACGTCCTGGACAGACCGTGTTACCGATAAAACAGATTTTGTCAGAATTTTTGTAATTTGCAATTTTCATGTGCTCTCAAAACTACATCGAAAGAAACGTCTAAAAACATCTCAACATGCATCAAAGTGTTTTAGTAAAGCTGCCGTGACAAACTTTAACCCCCCAACACCTTCCTGAATGTAACTCCAAAGTAGTCCCTGTTATTTATTTATTATCATGTATTTTTGTCCATGTAGCTCCTGGCAGTCAGATGAGACTTCGTTCTTTTATTTGATACACAAAAATTGTAGCCAGATTGATCACTGGTTGAAAAATTTGTCCAAACGTGAGAACAGGTGGAGCTTGACTAGATTGTGACAGGATTAATCTTTCACCATTTTCTGATATTCTGTAACCAAAAATGGGCGTGGCCAAATAGACTGCCCCCGTGGCACGTTTCCCTGATATGCATGAAAATCACTTCCCTCAGAGAAGTCTTTGATATCTCACCATGAAACAGGAAGTTGCTCTTACGTTGCCGTAAATGGTCCGACCCACCCTGAACACTACATGACAATATTCAGTTATAGTCATAGCGCCATCTAGTGGAGACAGGAAGTGACATCAAACTCCTTTCCACAGGGGTGACAGTTCAGAACCTCGTTGACCGGTCGGCATCTGGTGACGGGGCCGCAGTCACTGCAGGCCCTGACTGGCGCCGGTGTGCGAGGGTCCATCTAATGCTGCTGTTCTCTTTTCGTTTTGTTGAGTGGCGGTTCTGTATGTTCCACAAAAAACAATAAAAATATGTTAAAAACAAACAAACAGAAGATCTCTACGCTCAGCAGACTGACTGCAGCTCTGCGGGACGAACCTGATGTGGATTTGGACCAGGTGACGTTGAGGTTCTAGTGACGTTCTAGCTGCTCTGTGTTCTGTGTGTATGGCCTTTATGGAGGCAGGTGTTCCCCTCAGGTTTCACGCTGCGCTGCAGATCCTGACAGAGAGGCGGGGGGGTTGTTATCGATCACTGACCTTTAATGACCTTTGATGACCTCTGGTTGATGCTCACGGGGAGGGGAGGGGCCATAGTGAAGGGCCACCCGCAGCAGCACAAACCGGTTCACACCAACCAGGAGCCTCATTTATAAACTTAGTTTGAACTTTTTTTCTCTTGTCTCAGTTTACGTACGTCTGCATGCTCAATGTGTTTGGACCCATTTTTCAACTGATAAGACTGTGACAGAATTAATTAATCAATTATTCATTTTAAAGTTATTATTTAATTTAAATATGAAAATTCTCTGATTCCAGCTTCTTAAATGTGAATATTTTCTGGTTTCTTTACTCCTCTCTGGCAGTAAACTGAAGACATTTGAGGACGTCATCTTGGACTTTGATCAACATTTTCTGACTTTTTGTGAACAAAACAACTGATTGATTATTGGAAAAAAAATTGCCAGATTGCTTGAAAACTAGGTCCAAACGTGAAAACAGGTGGAGCGCGCAGATGTACGTTATTAATTCTTCAGATTTATTGTTTTTTACTTCTTGTTGCCACTTTTGAGTTTCTCTTTGATGTTTTCTGCGTCCAGAAAATTATTCTTAATTTTTTACTCAATTCAATCTGAGTTTAACATCGTAGAGACGGAAACGTAGCGTCGCGTGTGAACCAGAAATACACCTGTATGAGTGAATTTAATTAGTGTGGGAATCGATGGTGGAATGGAAAAATATATTTTCTTAATAATGCTGATGGATCTGTCCTTTTGGAACCAGTTCTAAAGTGGAACCATGTCTTGATGTTGATCCCTCGTGTTTTATTACACAGGTTATTTTTTTTATATCAGAGCATTTTGGCACAATTGTACTTGAATAACCGGTGTGACAGTAAACCTGGAGTCTGATGAACTGTGTGTGTGTGTGTGTGTGTGTGTGTGTGTGTGTGTGTGTGTGTGTGTGTGTGTTAAAAGCAGCACATTCTCCTCTGTGTCTTTCCAGTGTGTGTTTATTAAATTACAAAGGTTATAATAATTATTATTAATTTTATTATTATAATTATTATTATTAATATTAGCTGAATCATACAGTGTGGTCTGATCATGTACAGTTTGATTTTTTCTGTCTGGTTTCTAGTCACTTTACAACACAGAACAATGAGGAGGAGGAGGAGGAGGATGAAGATGGACCCTCTGATCAGCACATATACAAACCGGGACAACTCAACACATTCTCCTTCCTTTATCTTTGTTGCAGGAAACTTTGTCCAAAACCACAGAAAGTTGCCCTGAAGTCTTTTGTTGTCCTGGAGACGACGTCCGTCCAGAGTTACAGATTAAAGGTTCCATCATTTTGGCCCCGTTTACACTTTTTTCACTTCAGGTGTCTCTGATATCTGAGAAAATCCAGACATGAGTTCAGAAACTGTCATTTACACTCAGCCACACGTTCACAGAGAGACAGAGGACAGAAAACAGCTTCTGGTTTAAATGTCTCCTCAGATCCTCACCTCGTGTTTCTTGTTCTTTCAATCACCTTGTTTTTAAAAATACACTCTTTATTCTCAGTTTGATGTTGTTCCACCAGTCAGCTCCATTACTGATCTGACAGGAACCTCCTCAGTCTGAAATCCTCTCTGTGCTCCACATATTCAAGAATATGTTTCATACTTCAACTGTGACGTTTTCAAATGTCTTCTTTTGTCCAAAACACAAAACTCTTCATTTACTGTCAGAAATGACAAAGAAAAATAGCAAATCTTCACACTGAAGAAGCTGAAACCATCAACATCAGTTTCTTCATACGAACACATCACATCAGATTCAACAAGCACTCCTCTAAAACTACCTCTGAGTGCATCACATGGACATTAGCATAATTACACCCCAGTAATACCATATAAGGCTGTGCTTCCTGCTCCGTACGTCAGAAACTATTCATTCATTAAAGTTTGAGTTTGACGTTGAAAGTCTCTCATTCTAACAGCGTCAGCGGTGGAATTAAAGGAGCTGACGAAACAGGAAGAGGAAATGATGTTAATGTCGTGTTACCGGAGGGTCGGACCGTCAAGGAAATAAAGAAAACATCTGGATATGAAAATGACTCCAGAATTAAAAAACAAAACAACTTGCCACAGTGAAGGGCGATCGATGACTTCAGGACGAGGCGTTCAGGGACTTCATAGGCAGGTGATAACAGAACATTGTTTCTGTGTAAATAAATGTTCTGCCAGGGCTGAAGGTTCCCTGCTGTCCTGGTTTGGATCTGATTTGAAATGTGGTGTTTACATGGAACCTTCAAACCTGAATCTATACGTCCATCATTGACCTCTGAGCCCTCGACCATCATGATTTAAAATCCATCTGTATTTGAGGTGAGTCTGTCCCGACTAAGATCTTCTTAAGTCCAATCAGATTTGTCTGTCCTTTACAAATATTTGACACTTCCTCTGTTTGTTTTCAGTGCAGTGCACCACACTGAATTCTAAAATCCGGCTTCATGAGTCTGTTTTACCAGTTAGACTTGTGTTTTAATGTTTTTCTTCAAGATCTGTCATGTGAAAACATCAGATTTTCTCTCAGTCAGAGACATTTAAAGTGTGCGTCCTCCGGTGGTTCAGTTATAAAATCAGCGCGCCACAGTGCGCCTCTCTGACTGTTCAGCATCATCTGCGCTGCACCCTCTGCGCTCCTTTACACTGTGACATTAAGGATTTATTTGAACGTTTTTGTTGAGTTTTATTTAGTTCCTGTAAAGTTTGAATGAAGCTGACGATGATGTAATGATCCTTTCCATGTTATCAGATACTAACAAGAACAATCCGAGTTTGTCAGAGACAAAAACAGTCTTCAGCTGTCCTGCGCTCCACGGTGCGCTCTGGTCAAGCGTCTGACGGCGCGTCAGCTGTCCTGCGCTCCGCGGTGCGCTCTGGTCAAGCGTCTGACGGCGCGTCAGCTGTCCTGCGCTCCGCGGTGCGCTCTGGTCAAGCGTCTGACGGCGCGTCAGCTGTCCTGCGCTCCGCGGTGCGCTCTGGTCAAGCGTCTGACGGCGCGTCAGCTGTCCTGCGCTCCGCGGTGCGCTCTGGTCAAGCGTCTGACGGCGCGTCAGCTGTCCTGCGCTCCGCGGTGCGCTCTGGTCAAGCGTCTGACGGCGCGTCAGCTGTCCTGCGCTCCGCGGTGCGCTCTGGTCAAGCGTCTGACGGCGCGTCAGCTGTCCTGCGCTCCGCGGTGCGCTCTGGTCAAGCGTCTGACGGCGCGTCAGCTGTCCTGCGCTCCGCGGTGCGCTCTGGTCAAGCGTCTGACGGCGCGTCAGCTGTCCTGCGCTCCGCGGTGCGCTCTGGTCAAGCGTCTGACGGCGCGTCAGCTGTCCTGCGCTCCGCGGTGCGCTCTGGTCAAGCGTCTGACGGCGCGTCAGCTGTCCTGCGCTCCGCGGTGCGCTCTGGTCAAGCGTCTGACGGCGCGTCAGCTGCGCTCCGTTTCTATCACTCTTCTCTGCTTCCATCACTGTTAGTTTTGTGGTTTGTGGTGATTTAGAGACTCAGGTTGTAAAGTTTACAGTCTGTCATGATGTTGCATTGATCTGTGTGCAATGATGAAGATAAAAAATAGAGCATTCAAGTGTGCACATGTTGGTCACCAGGATATTTTTAATAAGTGCTCCATATAAAAATATATTTGATTCCCTTTAATTCCTCATGTAAATGTTCTCCCTGTGTGATTTTGTAGTTTTGTAGTTTTATCCAGTAACTGTGATGCAAACTGACTGACAGAGGAAGAAAAAGGACTGATGAAGACTAGAGGAAGTCGACTGTCGAGGCTCCGACTGATGATTTAAACGGTGGACTATCAGAGAGCAGCTTTAGTTTGAGTTCATGTGTCCTCTATGAGTTCTGTTTCTAAAATGTGGGTCAGAACATAAAAAGAAGCTGCTGCTGTCTGTTGGACGATGTCTTCATGTCGTGTTTATTATTTTCTTATTAAATATTTGATCTTGTCTTCTATCTGTCCACAGAACGGTGGGAATGAAGCTAATAAAAAAAACAGAACAACTTTTCAGGCCTTTGCTTCTGTCCATATGTCCATCTTTGTGTCTCTGGTGAAGACACGAAAAACTATAAGTCAGTGTCAAAACTCTCGGCTTTTCTGTTTTCTATCTCAGTAAACGGACAAAACGAGACTTTAGAAGACGTCACTTTGGATTTTTTTACTGTTTTGACATTTCACAAACTGAAAAGATGGTTTCATTCTCTGAAGAGTTTCAGATTGTTTTGCAGGTTCTACAGGAGGATTTTCAGACAGTATGAAAGTAGATGAACTGATTCTGATTGGTTGTCGTCACTTTTAAGACAAACTGTTGCTGTACTATAAAATATTATGACAATCTGACACATATGAAAGAATAAATCTCTCTCTCTCTCTCTTTCTGGTTTCTCTACAGTTTTGTGTTTAAAGGTCAAACTTGACGTCCTCTGTGAGACGATGGCTGAGTGTAGATGTTAATGAAAAATAAAAACATCACGTCTGTCAGCACAGACAAGGCGGACTGCTCCTTTAAAGCTCATCTTCACATTTTAACTTGTGTGGAGCAGAAATCCTCGAGCTTTAAAAGGCCAAACCGCTCTTTAAGTACACATATCACATCAGACGGGTCAGCTGACCTGAAACCAACCAATCGACGTTCAGCAGCGACCGTGTGTGAGTGTGTGTGTAGTTAAAGCAGCAGTGAGAGGTGTGTGTGTGTGTGTGTGTGTGTGTGTGTGTGTGTGTTGTTGAAGGGAATGAAGTATGAAGCATCAAAATACAGAGAATAAAAAAACAATAAAATAAAGTTACCATCGAGTTCGTCACACATCAAAGAGTTTTTGTTTCATATTTAAAAGCTCCATCCTGTGCAGACGGCGGCCATGTTGGACCGCCCGTCATGTTGGCGGGCGAGGAGAGAAACAGTTCATATTTTACAGTAAAGTCTCATTCTGGAGGCCTGTGTGTGTCTGTCTGTGTCTGTGTCTGTGTCTGTGTGTGTCTGTGTCTGTGTGTGTGGTGTGTGTGTGTGTCTGTGTCTGTTTGTATGTGTCAGTGTGTGTGTCTGTGTCTGTGTGTGTCTGTGTGTGTCAGTGTCTCTGTGTGTGTGTGTGTCTGTGTGTGTGTGTCTGTGTCTGTTTGTATGTGTGTGTGTCTGTGTCTGTTTGTATGTGTCTGTGTCTGTGTGTGTGTCTGTGTGTGTGTGTCTGTGTCTGTCTGTATGTGTCTGTGTGTGTCTGTGTCTGTGTGTGTCAGTGTGTGTGTCTGTGTCTGTGTGTGTCAGTGTGTGTGTGTGTCAGTGTGTGTGTCTGTGTCTGTGTGTGTGTCTGTGTGTGTGTCAGTGTCTGTGTGTGTCAGTGTGTGTGTCAGTGTGTGTGTGTGTCAGTGTGTGTGTCTGTGTCTGTGTGTGTGTCTGTGTGTGTCTGTGTGTGTCAGTGTGTGTGTCAGTGTGTGGTCAGTTGTTCTCGAACAGGGACAGCAGGTCGTCGTTGTTGTTGTTCGGCAGGTCTGGAGGTCCGAGGTACGACAGCAGCTCGTCAGGGTTCGTTAACTCAGGAAGCAGCTGAGGAGACAAACAGAGAGACGAGTTTCTGTCAGTTTGACTTTCTGTCCTGAAGATTCAACATGATGCTCGTTTTCTCTGGATAAAGATGAAAAAAGTCACCAAAGATTTACCAAGAAGTCACAAATCAGATTTCAGACACCTAAATAAAATCAGCACTTTATTTAGATTTATATTTTTCTCCTCTTTACCTTTCTGTCAGAAAACCATCGTTATATAAGACAAATATCATTCTACAACAGTAAAGTGGTGAAAAGATTGTAAACACAGCGTACGCTTAAAACTGACTTGGATTTTTATGTGTCTTAAGTCCATGTTGCAGCTGATCCTGTCCACAGCAGGACGGTACTCAAAAAAAAAAAAAAAAAACTTGTAAAAACATGAACTGTTCCTTTAAAGTATCCGGTTCTATTGGTTCTACTGGTCTGCTCCCAGTCAGGGTCTCGATCTGTTTCTACTTACGTCCAGAGATGGTTCTGGAACCTCCGCAGACCCACCGAGACCGAAGGAGCTGTCACCTTGGAGACGGGGATTCTGGTTGCTACGCTGCATCATCTGGTTGCCGCCCCCGAGTTGGGAGTTGCCGTGGAGACCCTGCGACTGCTGCTGGGAGAGAGGAGCACCATGGGAAGTGGAGTCCAGACGACCCGAGACCGACATCTGAGAGAAGAAGAGGAAGAGGAGGGGGAGGAAGTAAACACCCGAGTAAACGAGTAAACTATGATGAAGATGATGATGATGATGTTACCTGTCCAGCCAGCGGGTGAGGCGGGGGTTTGTCGGGGGTGAGGAGGGCACTGGAGAGCTCAGACTGGTATGAGAGAGGAGGAGGACCGGGGGAGGAGAAGTCCCCGCCGACCCCTGGAGTCCCAGGACCAGAGAAGTCTGAGAAACCAGCAGACTGACTGGGATAGGACGGAGCTGAGGAGGAGACACAATCACCGATCAATACATCTGATCATTGGGATTTACTGATCACCTACCAGTTCAGCTGCTGTGGAGGGTTTTTTTCCATGAGGTCTCATCACGTTTGTGTATTTAAAGGATGATTCCACGTGTTCTGAACATGTTAATCAAATAAACTTCAGTCTTTGATGACGATCATTGATTTCCTGCCCTGCAGGCGGCGATTGGTTTCACTTCATTTCTACAAAAATCAATTTACTGAGAGACTTTCAGGCAGCCGCAGGGATCCTCTGCTCTTCTGTCATATCACATTAATGCAGTGCAGAGGTTTCAAACGTGTTAAAACTTGATCATCACCTGCTCTGTTGAGACAATAAACTGAAAAAGACAACAGGACACCAGACTAAAGTCAGGTCAGAGAACATGTCGGTGATTTTAAATCAGCACATAGAGACTTTTGGAGCATTTAAACAACATCTTGGAATGAGACAGAGAGAACAAACGTGATGCTTTTCTTTCTTTTCATTTTTCTTCGTCTGTACGAGTGTCTCGAGTGAATGTTTCCAAGTGTTCAAACTACAGAACAAGTCGTCCTGCAGTGGAAACGTTACAAAGGCATCTGCATCAAAATATATTTAAAGTACCAAAAGTAAAAGTACTCAGTCCGCAGGACAATACAGATTATTGGATCAGAATCATCAGTCCCTTCAGGAAGCTGACATTTCACACAATCATTTCACCCCCCCCCCCCCCGCGAGTTCCACCAATCACAGCAGTCCTCTGTGCAAACATCATACACGTACGTCTCAATGTTTTGTTTTATTATTCACTGTATTTTCTGTTGTTTATCATCACTCTGTGCTCTTTTATTTTAGCAGTTTGTGATGGTTTGAATGAGTTTGAGCTCCAAAAAGGTTCTGCGTCTTCGTGTAAAAACCACCTGATGACGTTTCAAATCATTTTTGTAACTCTGATCCTTTTTGATTTAAAGTTAGTCAGAACACTCAGAACAAGGTGCTGTTCTGTTCTCACTGGAACAAGTTGCCTTCGATTTTTAATGAATCATACAAAAAAAAAAGAAAAAGAAAAAAAAGAAAAAGGGATTTTAGGGCCTGAATCATTGAAGCTCCGACAGGAGAAGACAAAAACTTCTATTTAAGCTCCTCCCCCTCTGTACCTGGTCCGGGGTAGTCCGGCGTGTTGCCGCTGTTGTTGCTGCCCCCTGCAGGCAGGGAGGGGTAGGGCATCGGGGAGGAGGAGGAGGAGGCAGTGGAGGAAGGGGCGGGGCCTAGTGATGCAATCATCTCCATGACGCTGGGCAGCACCATGTGACTGGGACTGAGCGTCCGACAGCGCTTCAACACGGGACCGTCGGACTCCTCCTTCACGTGGATGTCGGGCTTCACAGGGACCGGCTTCCAGCTGCACACCGGGTCGATGGTGATCTCCTCGTACTCCGAACTGACGGGAGGAAAAAAAACAAAACAAAACACGTAACTCCTCTCTGTCCATCTGTCCTTCACATATCAAGTGTACTACTGAGGACGAGTGATGAGCAGGTGAGCTGAGTTCATCCAAAACTTCATAAATCATCCACCTGTGATATCATTTATATTATTTTCTGATACAGAGACGTGTGTCCTCCTCCTGTCTCTGCAGGCTGTCTCACCGTCTACATGAGGTGGAGCAGAGCGAGCTCTCCAGGTGATTCATTAATGTTCAGACAGCAAAACTAAAAACCGCTGTGACCGGGTATCGATTCAGATCTCACAAAGTGATTTGATTTGATTCATGATTCAATTCAATAGAAATTCAGATGAGGACATTTCAGCTGCAACACCAGTTTTTCTTGGATGTGAAAGAGATTTTCAGAGAACTGATGCTGTAAACTGAACGAGGAACCCTCTAATCCGCTGCATTATTAAAAATATTAATGTTTACACTGGCAGTTCCATTAGTCAGGTACTTTTTTTCATTAAACACAACCTGACCAACACACTAAAATGATCTCACACCACCAGATCTCAGGCTGCTAATGTGATGAGAATATCAAACTTATATTTATAAAAACAGGAAACACAATAATAACAAAGAATGAAGATTAAAGCTCATTACAACAACAAACATGGCTGAAAGTGAAAGTGACGTTGTCGTCCACATTGGACGAGTCGGTTCCAAAAAGGAAGTGACTTCAGTTTGGGTACGAAGATCAGATTTACAATAAACATGTCAGAAAACTGGAACCACAAAAGAAGCAAAACAAATAAATCACTTTATTTCACCTCCTTCAGACGTTTACATACATATAATATTCCAGTTCTTATCTTTACTCTGAAAAACACAATATTCATTCTAAGCTGTTTAATATTTATGTTTACAGCTGTGCAGGCTGTGATTATGTTTATTATTTTATGACGGGACGATTTTTTTTTTTTTTTTTTTTTTTTTTTAACAAATCGTACTTCAAAATAAAGTTTTAAAGTAAAGTTGAGCTGCTCGAGACACCAGACAACAAAAACATAAAAACATCAAAGTTCTTACTTCTGAACGTAGATGAGGATTCCCAACATGTACTGATCCACCTCCAGACCCTCCAACAGAGCTGTCTTACTGCACACACACACACACACACACACACAGGTTACAGAGGAGATAACACACATGTGCAGTACAGTCTGTGTGTGTGTGTGTGTGTGTGTGTGTGTGTGTGTGTGTGTGTGTGTGTGTGTGTGTGTGTGTGTGTGTGTGTCCTACTTGCACACAGGACATCTCCACGTTCCTCTCTCACAGTTGAGCTGCAGGTACGACTCCAGATCAAAACACTGCAGACAGACACACACACACACACACACACACACACACACACACACACACACACACACACACACACACACACACACACACACAGACAAACACAGACACACACACACACACACACACACACAGAGGGATCAGTTCAGAGTGTTTTTATAAAATATATCACAGCTGCATGTCTTCATGATTAAAGCATCTTGAACGAGCACACAGAGTAAAGACAAGATAAAATAATTTTGGACTTTATAGACTTTGTGTAAAACGCCAACAAACATCACAACATGCATCAAAACTGAGAAAGTCTGAGTGAAATCAGGTATTTTAGGCGACAGCAATCCCTGAAAACAGGCCATGAACTCCTGGAGGGACTGAATGAATGAAAGCGTTTATTCTGCAGTTCTGTCTTCAGGAGAAAACAGTCGACTCAGAAAAAAAGTCTTGATGGGTTTAAATATTTATGGCCCACAGAATAATCAATCAATAGTTAATAACGACCCTTTGCTGCAGCGTGTAGCAACACATCAAGTGGAGTAAACAGAGATTATGTGCAGCTAAAGGTCGCCGACTGAAAATCTGAAAACCGACAAAACTCATCATTAACTGATCAATGAGGAGCTCTATGGAGCAGAAATGACCAGCGAGTTATTTCTTCTCTACCTCCAAATAATTCTTCTGTTCTCTAAGTTCCCTCTTTTAATTAATTCATTTCATTTTATATTTTCATTTTCTATCAATAAAAAAATGTTACACTTTCTGCAGTATATTTAAATAACTTTATTCACCATGACAGTGTTAAAAATAAAACCTTTGGAATTTCTAAATATCCTGATACAGAGTTTGTTAGAGTCAGTCGCTATGGTAACAGACCTGCTGTTCTGATTGGCTGTGGCTCTGACCTGTATGTGTCTGCAGTCGTGACCTCTGGCAGGCAGCTGGATGCGGCGGAACGTGATTGGACATTTTAATGAGACTCTGATGGCGGTCTGCTCCACGCCGTCCTCTCCGTTTAACCCAGGCGTCCCGGGGATCGAACCGCTGCTGAAGTTCCTTTTTACTGAGAGACAAACGAATTCAGGAAGGAGAAGAGAAGGAATATTTATTATTAGATTAAAGGTCATAATAAAGCAGACTGCTCCTTTAATGAGTGATGAAGGTGATGGACTCACTCTTCGTAACACAGTGCTCTGCAGGCAGCAGCCTCTTCTTCATCAGACCCTGCAGCACCGAGCGGACAGACGGACGATGGACCAGCTGGAGGACAAACAGGTGAGACTGCAGAGACACAGAGACACGTTAAATTCAGGACAGGAAGTTCATCTCTCCCTCCAAACACGTTTGAGCAAAACAACCCCAAATACATCTTGGAGGGACTGTGTGTGTGTGTGTGTGTGTGTGTGTGTGTGTGTGTGTGTGTGTGTGTCTGTGTGTGTGTGTGTGTGTGTGTGTCTCTGTGTGTGTGTGTGTGTGTGTGTGTGTGTGTGTGTGTGTCTGTGTTCTTACGCAGCAGCAGGCTGTGACTGTGATCTGGATGGTGTTCCTGCCTGGTTGACAGACTTGCTTCAGGTACAAAGGCTTATGGGAAGTTTTGTTATCACCTCGTTCAATGGTGAGAGGAGTTGCATTCACACTGACCTGAGGAAGAGGAAGAGGAAGAGGAAGAGGAAGAGGAAGAGGAACATAAAGAGAGTTAAGTAAATAAAAACAGAATGAAGCTTCTCTGAGCAGAGATAAGGATGAAGATGGAGGTCAGACCTGGACGGAGGCGGGCCAGTTAGTGTTCATCTGTCGATCTTCATGGTGGTAACATTTAAACTGGAGCTCCAGGTCCGGTCTGACACACACACACACACACACACACACACACACACACACACACACACACACACACACACACACACACACACACAGAGAGACACACAAACACACAAAAAGGTTATTGAGTCTTGAAAACAGTCAAAAGTGTTTCATGTTCTTTTCTTCACTCCACTGAATTTTTGTTCAGTTTATAATTTAATTAATAATAATTAATATTTGTTTTTCATTGTTGTCGGTCTAAAGTGATTCTTAAAATCTGCAGTGGTAAAACTGTGTGACTTTAATTGGTCTGGGAAATAAATCAATATTATATAGTGACATGAGACTAGAGATTAGATTTTAGATTAGTATTATATCATCTTCTCCTGGTTTTAAAAGCTGCATTTCAGGAAATGATGTCATTTTCTAAACTGTTGTATTATTTGCCTTTTATCAGACGGGCAAAACGCTGCGCTGCTGAAGCGCTTCTGAAACGCTGCTGGTGGGAAATGCAGTCGATGTCACAAACCCACATCTGGTGTAGATTAAGGGTTACTGGTTTTGTAAACTTAGCCGCTGCCGCCCCTGGAGAACAGCAGAGCTGTGACAATTTATCAGTAATTAAATTAACTGCCAACTATTTTAATAATCGTTTAATATAAGAAAAAAAAGTCAAAATTCTCTACAGGGATAAATCATGTGCTCCTGTCCAGCGTGATTACAGAGACTCTAGGAAACGTTTATTTGCTGCGTCACAGGGACTTTGAAAAGAAGAAATCTGAAATTTAAGGCACAACGGCTCCTTCATCATGGAACAGCCGGTTCACAGCGGAGCGGCAGGTTCACGGCGGAACAGCAGGTTCACGGCGGAGCGGCAGGTTCACGGCGGAGCAGCAGGTTCACGGCGGAGCGGCAGGTTCACGGCGGAGCGGCAGGTTCACGGCGGAGCGCAGTGTGTGTTGTGTTCACCTCATGATGAGCGTCTTGTAGACGGAGTCTCTCAGCTGGAAGACGTGGTTACTGACAGCCAGGTTGTGCTCTAATCTGAAGGGCTCTAGGACCACACCATCACGCACCGGGAAGGTCAGCCGCAGGTCATCACTAGGGTTACCTGCAAACAGGAAGTCGAGACAGTCAGACGCCCCTGCACTTCGTGTGACATCACCACTGACATGAGAAAGAAAATGTCACAGAGGCAGAAAAATTTAAATAATACAAGAAAGTGACAGTATTTAACAGATTACAAATATTATTGATATTAAAATACTCTTCAGTGATAATAATCTGATTATTTTAATGTAATCTGATTATATTACTCACATTACTCGTGTGTGTGTGTGTGTGTGTGTGTGTGTGTGTGTGTGTGTGTGTGTGTGTGTGTGTGTGTGTGTGTGTGTGTGTGTGTGTGTGTGTGTACCTGTAGGAGGAGGGGGGCAGGCCGGCCATGTTGGGCTTGATGTCGGGCAGGAAGGATGAGGGTGTCGGCTTGATGTCACTGTTGCCGGGCGACATGTGGGTGGGGCCATGGAGCTGCTGGGGTGATGGAGGGGTCGGGTTACCGGGAACAGGAGAGGAGGGTAACCTGGCAACCTCGCCCAGGCTCGAGAGAGAGAGAGAGAGAGAGAGAGAGAGAGAGAGAGAGAAGAGAGAGCATTAAACACAGAGAGCTTTTAAACTAACATTACAGCTTCATGTCCTGTTTATTATTGTTGTTGTTGTTGTTGTTGTTGTTGTTGTTGTTGTTGTTGTTGTTGTTGCTGTTAGATGTTGTGGATGAGGCACATGCACCTTGTTATTATTGTTGTTTACTGTAACAACAAAGTGTTTCTGATTGTGTTGGAAGTTTTCAGAGACAGAGTCTTGATCGATGGTCAGTGATGAAGGTTTGCTGGTCGACTTCTCTCAAGACGCCACAAACTCACAACATCACCGACTTCTAATTAAACTCAAGCTGTTCTTCACAGTCAGCTGTTTGTAATCTGATGTCACAGTGAGGAGGCTGCAGCTCAGATTAAAGAAGCTCAACTGATTTTCTGATTTCACACTCAGATGGTCAGTTTGAATCAGACCGAGCTGTTAGTGGAGCTTCGCCTCATAAATACTCCACTGTGGCTAAAGTCTTTATCCCCGCTGGCTGCAGGACACCGTTCTAATCAGCTGCTTTATAAATATGGGAGCATATAACTGGATTATTATTATTAGTTTACTGCATCAGGAGAAAGACACACTTGGACGTGAATCATCTCGTTTTCTGGGCCGTCCCAAAACTCACAGGACAAACATGACTCATCATCACAGGAACATGGAAGAAGCGCTGAGGTGGAGCTAATTTTAACTTCTTTATACACAGTCGAGCAGTTTAATCTGTAAGAATGCATCACATGTTCTGAGATGAAATACCAAAATACCTCCAGTACACGCAGTATGAAGCAGCAGAAAATGGAAATACTGCAGTTCATCTTACCCCAGAGGGCTGGTTGAAGGAGTTGTAGACACCATCGCGCCCCTGTTGTCAGAGTGTTCAAACCTCCACCTGACCATTAAACTGGTCCTGCTGCACAAACAAACACAAACAACAACAACAACATATTAATAAAGGTGATCTGGGGCTGATATCTCTCACAGATCTATCTGAAGCCT
Source organism: Lutjanus erythropterus (assembly GCA_020091685.1). Taxonomy (NCBI): domain Eukaryota; kingdom Metazoa; phylum Chordata; class Actinopteri; order Lutjaniformes; family Lutjanidae; genus Lutjanus; species Lutjanus erythropterus. The sequence goes on from CM034599.1 coordinate 469,393, forward strand.
CGTGATTTATCATGTAGAATTATTGATTTATTTAAGGATGATCATTCTGACTGAGATTTGAGGAGGTGACATTTTTTTATACCATCTGTCTTATTATGATTGAAAACATGTTAAAATGACTGCAGTATGATTATTTTTGTGGAATGTGAATCAAATGAAGATTTTTAAGTCTGTACAATCACCACATTCACCCATTTTGTCTGACTGCACCTCCTGTGATTAGAAAAAGTCAGATTTTCATAACTGTGCAGCCTAAAAGTACAGTAAGTATAAACACCTTGAAAAGTATCACAGAGGTAACTGGGATCCTGTTGCAGAACATTCTTTAAACAGAAAATTTAAAATCTATGCAGAAACAATCAGATATTGTTCTGATTTCAGCATCTTATTATTAAAATACTGCAGTGAGAGAAACGTATGCACTTTACTTCACCACTGATTTCTGAGTTAACAAGGTTCACTTGAATGCACCACTAAGCCTCAGCGGCTGTGTTCCAAATCACTCACTCACGTCAACATCCTCACCTTGTAGTACTGTGTGTGGGGACCAGAGGGGGTACTGTGGGAGGCATCTTATGGTTCTGGTAGGAAGGAGGAGCCAGAGCGCTGTGGGCGGGGCCTGGACCACCAGGACCTGGAGAAAGACAGACAGAAAATTTAAACTTGTTTTCACATGGAGCTACGCTAACATTTTCCTCCTGCTACCAGTCTTTTGTATGCGCTAAACGTGTGTGTGTGTGTGTATGGGACAGTTTTCTTCTTAAACTTGTTTTTATTCGGTTTAATGGACTGATCTTTGAAGGCATCACACGCTGCAGATTGTAAAGTCTCTTGTGATTTGTAATTTTAGTTTATATATAAATTAGGCAAATAATAATTATTCTCATTATCAATTGATCATTTGGTCGATAAAACATCAGAAAATAGTTTAAAATGTCCATCCTAGTTTGATGTCTTTAAATGTCTTAAATATTCAGTTTAAACAAAGAAAGCAGAAAATCTCCATATCTGAAAGGCTGAAAACATGAAAATGACTGTAATGATTAACTGAATATCAAAATAGCTGGAGAATATTAATAATATTGACATTAAAATGTGGATTTATTTATAAAAGTTAATAATAAATCAAGTGAATTTCAGTAGAGTTCTGACTGTGTGTGTGTACGTACCTGTAGGAGGAGGGGGCGGCAGGCCGGCCATGTTGGGCTTGATGTCGGGCAGGAAGGATGAGGGTGTCGGCTTGATGTCACTGTTGCCGGGCGACATGTAGGGTGGGGCCATGGAGCTGCTGGGGGTGATGGGAGGGGTCGGGTTACCGGGAACAGGAGAGGAGGGGTAACCTGGCAACCCTCGCCCAGGCTGAGAGAGTGAGAGAGAGAGAGAGAGAGAGAGAGAGAGAGAGAGAGAGAGAAAGAGAGAGCATTAAACACAGAGAGCTTTTAAACTAACATTACAGCTTCATGTCCTGTTTATTATTGTTGTTGTTGTTGTTGTTGTTGTTGTTGTTGTTGCTGTTAGATGTTGTGGATGAGGCACATGCACCTTGTTATTATTGTTGTTTACTGTAACAACAAAGTGTTTCTGATTGTGTTGGAAGTTTTCAGAGACAGAGTCTTGATGCGATGGTCAGTGATGAAGGTTTGCTGGTCGACTTCTCTCAAGACGTCACAAACTCACAACATCACCGACTTCTAATTAAACTCAAGCTGTTCTTCACAGTCAGCTGTTTGTAATCTGATGTCACAGTGAGGAGGCTGCAGCTCAGATTAAAGAAGCTCAACTGATTTTCTGATTTCACACTCAGATGGTCAGTTTGAATCAGACCGAGCTGTTAGTGGAGCTTCGCCTCATAAATACTCCACTGTGGCTAAAGTCTTTATCCCTGCTGGCTGCAGGACACCGTTCTAATCAGCTGCTTTATAAATATGGGAGCATATAACTGGATTATTATTATTAGTTTACTGCATCAGGAGAAAGACACACTTGGACGTGAATCATCTCGTTTTCTGGGCCGTCCCAAAACTCACAGGACAAACATGACTCATCATCACAGGAACATGGAAGAAGCGCTGAGGTGGAGCTAATTTTAACTTCTTTATACACAGTCGAGCAGTTTAATCTGTAAGAATGCATCACATGTTCTGAGATGAAATACCAAAAATACCTCCAGTACACGCAGTATGAAGCAGCAGAAAATGGAAATACTGCAGTTCATCTTACCCCAGAGGGCTGGTTGAAGGAGTTGTAGACACCACCGGCGCCCCCTGTTGTCAGAGTGTTCAAACCTCCACCCTGACCATTAAACTGGTCCTGCTGCACAAACAAACACAAACAACAACAACAACATATTAATAAAGGTGATCTGGGGCTGATATCTCTCACAGATCTATCTGAAGCCTCGTATTTATCATGTAGAATTATTGATTTATTTAAGGATGATCATTCTGACTGAGATTTGAGGAGGTGACATTTTTTATACCATCTGTCTTATTATGATTGAAAACATGTTAAAATGACTGCAGTATGATTATTTTTGTGGGAATGTGAATCAAATGAAGATTTTTTTTTAAGTCTGTACAATCACCACATTCACCCATTTTGTCTGACTGCACCTCCTGTGATTAGAAAAAGTCAGATTTTCATAACTGTGCAGCCTAAAAGTACAGTAAGTATAAAACACCTTGAAAAGTATCACAGAGGTAACTGGGATCCTGTTGCAGAACATTCTTTAAACAGAAAATTTAAAATCTATGCAGAAACAATCAGATATTGTTCTGATTTCAGCATCTTATTATTAAAATACTGCAGTGAGAGAAACGTACAGCACTTTACTTCACCACTGATTTCTGAGTTAACAAGGTTCACTTGAATGCACCACGAAGCCTCAGCGGCTGTGTTCCAAATCACTCACTCACGTCAACATCCCTCACCTTGTAGTACTGTGTGTTGGGGGGACCAGAGGGGGGGTACTGTGGGAGGGGCATCTTATGGTTCTGGTAGGAAGGGGAGGAGCCAGAGCGCTGTGGGGTGGGGCCTGGACCACCAGGACCTGGAGAAAGACAGACAGAAAATTTAAACTTGCTTCACATGGAGCTACGCTAACATTTTCCTCCTGCTACCAGTCTTTGTGCTATGCTAGGCTAAACGTGTGTGTGTGTGTGTATGGGACAGTTTTCTTCTTAAACTTGTTTTTATTCGGGTTTAATGGACTGATCTTTGAAGGCATCACACGCTGCAGATTGTAAAGTCTCTTGTGATTTGTAATTTTAGTTTATATATAAATTAGGCAAATAATAATTATTCTCATTATCAATTGATCATTTGGTCGATAAAACATCAGAAAATAGTTTAAAATGTCCATCCTAGTTTCACAAAGTACAAAGTGATGTCTTTAAATGTCTTAAATATTCAGTTTAAACAAAGGAAAGCAGAAAATCTCCATATCTGAAAGGCTGAAAACATGAAAAATGACTGTAATGATTAACTGAATATCAAAATAGCTGGAGAATATTAATAATATTGACATTAAAATGTGGATTTATTTATAAAAAGTTAATAATAAATCAAGTGAATTCAGTAGAGTTCCTGACTGTAGTGAGACCACCTGCAGACGTCTCACCTGGATGGTACTGCATGTTAGGACCGGCGTAGGGACCAGGACCGCCGGGCCCAGCGTGACCGCCTCCGCCCGAACCCGGCATCGAACCGCCGGCTCCACCAGGACCTGACATCACGTTCACGCTGGTACCGACCGGGACCCCATACTGCTGAGACATTCCTGGGAAAGACTGAGGACGGAGGAGAGGGACAAATAATTAATATTTTGAACTTTAATTTTAATTGTTGTGTTAATATTCATCATTTACACTGAGAATTTATTCTGATTTATTTGATTATTTTATATCAGAGCGACATAATGGAGTAAAGTTGAATAAAAATTGACTGTAACCTCATGAAACATAATTTAATTTGGATTAATGTGATCAGTGTCGACTGTCTGACTTACCTCAGAGCTGTAGGGCCGTTTGAGGCCCTGTGGGGGCCTCAGGTGGCCCTGCTGTGGTCCAGGGCCGTAGTTTGGGTGCTGAGGGACCCTCTGGGGGCCGCCTGCAGGTCCAGGTCCATACATGGAGCCCATTGAGGGAGGGCCCCTGGTGGGTCCAGGCCCAGGGCCCATACCTCCAGGAGCCATGCCAGGAGGGCCGCGGGGGCCGGAGTGGCCCATGAACTGGTTGTTATAGCCGGGACCTCCCATCTGACACACAAAACCAAACATTAAAAACATGTTAACAGGATTCCACACGGATCAGGTGACATCATGGATTATATGAACCTTTCTGTCAGAAAGACTTAACTTATATAAGACAAATATCACTCTCTCCAAACCAACCAAACTCTCCAAACCAACCAAACTCTCCAAACCAACCAAACTCCACAAACCAATCAAACTCTACAAACCAATCAAACTCCACAAACCAATCAAACTCTCCAAACCAACCAAACTCTCCAAACCAACCAAACTCCACAAACCAACCAAACTCCACAAACCAATCAAACTCTACAAACCAATCGAACTCCACAAACCAATCAAACTCTACAAACCAATCAAACTCCACAAACCAATCAAACTCTACAAACCAACCAAACTCTACAAACCAACCAAACTCCACAAACCAACCAAACTCTCCAAACCAACCAAACTCTCCAAACCAATCAAACTCTCCAAACCAATCAAACTCTCCAAACCAATCAAACTCTCCAAACCAATCAAACTCTCCAAACCAACCAAACTCTCCAAACCAACCAAACTCTCCAAACCAACCAAACTCTCCAAACCAACCAAACTCTCCAAACCAACCAAACTCTCCAAACCAACCAAACTCTCCAAACCAACCAAACTCTCCAAACCAACCAAACTCTCCAAACCAACCAAACTCTCCAAACCAACCAAACTCTCCAAACCAACCAAACTCTCCAAACCAACCAAACTCTCCAAACCAACCAAACTCTCCAAACCAACCAAACTCTCCAAACCAACCAAACTCTCCAAACCAACCAAACTCTCCAAACCAACCAAACTCTCCAAACCAACCAAACTCTCCAAACCAACCAAACTCTCCAAACCAACCAAACTCTCCAAACCAACCAAACTCTCCAAACCAACCAAACTCTCCAAACCAACCAAACTCTCCAAACCAACCAAACTCTCCAAACCAACCAAACTCTCCAAACCAACCAAACTCTCCAAACCAACCAAACTCTCCAAACCAACCAAACTCTCCAAACCAACCAAACTCTCCAAACCAACCAAACTCTCCAAACCAACCAAACTCTACAAACCAACCAAACTCCATAAACCAATCAAACTCTACAAACCAACCAAACTCCATTGACAATTTTAGCTCACAGGACACAGGAGTTGTTGGTCTGCTGCTGCCTCCACCTGTTAATGTGTTTGTGCTACTGTGTGATTTTACTGAATTTGAATTAAACCTTTAAAACACTTAAGTCACACAACAACACAAACACACAGACCAACAACTCCTGCGTCCTGTGAGCTAAAATTGTCAGTGGAGTTTGGTTGGTTTGTAGAGAGTGATATTCGTCTCATATAACGGCGGTTTCCTGTCAGAAAAGTCTGTCTGATAGAAAAGTAAGGAGGAGTAAATATTCTAAATATGGTGTACTACTAAACTGATACAGATTTTTTTAGTTGACCCTGGTCACACAATCACACTTCAATAAACCTGAACTGTCCCTTTAAATGTGTCCACATATCAGAAGAAGACTCTTTTAAGTGAGAAAATAGTTAAACTTGAGCGTCGGGTGTCAGCTGCCTGGCAGGAACATGAATAAATAAATAATCAGCCTGCATGAACTATAATAACCCCCTGAGGTCTCCAGCAGAGGGAGCTCTACCTCAGTCAGTCAGTCTGCAGGAGACCGATCACCAACAGGAGTTTCTGTGACCTCACCTGTCCATAGTTCATTTCCTGGTTCTGCTTCTCCTGGATGGCGGCTACGGTTGCCGTGGCAGTGGCGGTCGCTGTGGCAGCAGCAGCAGCGACTGCGGCAGCGGCGGCGGCCTGAGTGAAGTCAGCCGAACCTCTGGAGCCTGCGGGGTTGGACGGGTAACTGAGGACGGACGGAAAGGAGGGTCAAACTTCACACTCTGTTGTTTGGATTATATTTTGATGACGTCGGTCTGGTCAGGACGTCACTGTGACATCACCATATTTACATTAAAATGACATGATTTATATTGGTTTAGTCAACTTTACATATGACCAGGGACTGTGGATGAAAACTAGCCTTCTGACTAATCCTGAGGAAAAATAAATAAATAAACAAATGAATAAATAAAAAGTATTAAATAAAAAAAAAAACAGAAATATAAAATAAATAAAATATGAAAAACACTATAAAATAAAATGAAATATACGAAAAAGAATAAGACAAATGCGGACACCCACCTCCCCGTGTACCCGCCCGGTCCTCCAGCGTAGCCCCCCGTCGTTCGGCCGTACATGCCCTGGTTCATGTAGCCTTTGTTGGGCTCTCCGTAGCCCTGCTGACCCATATAGCCTCCGGGACCGCCGGCCATGCCTGGACCCCCGGGGCCCTGCATCATTGGCCCCCCGCCTGGGTTGGCCCCAGGCCCCATCACCCCTCCACCCAGACCCTGACACACACAGAAACACACACTTCATGTCACACGTCCTCTTCTTCTGTAGTCACACAGAAAAAAGCCAAAAACTCAGAGACACTGACAGAACAGATCCGACTTGTAAAACAGACACTGTTTCATTTAATTAATATTTAATAAAGTAACACTTAATGAAGATCAAAGAGATCAAAGAGAAAGATCATTCAATGGGATAAAATAAATGAAATGACCTTCAACATTAAAATAAATGATGATGAAGTAAAAGTAGTCTCAATATTTAGTATTTTTGTCTAAATGATTATAATTAATTCATAATCAATTTCTGATTCTACTTCTTCTTTTCTTTCCTGTTTGGTGACATCATACCTGGCTGGCCGAGGGATTGGTCACACCCCAGACGGTGGTAACCACAGAGAGGGATCCTGTGGGCTGATTGGTGGGCTGCTGCCAGCTGGAGGGGTCGTAGGGGTACGAGCCCTCACTGCAGAAACACAAACACACACACACACACACACACTAAAAGATTATTTTTGGAGCTTTTCGTCTTTATTAGATATTTACAGGTGAAGAGCGACAGGAGAACAGAGAGACGGGTTGGCTGTGGTTACAGGTGCAGCACCTGCAAAACTTTAAACCAGAGAGGACAGAGAGTCACTGCTGTTAAATTACTCTTTACGATGAAATGGACCAGACACAAGATCAACACTTTAAAATGACCCTTCACTAAGCCCCGCCCTCCTTGGTTACTGTTGCTACACATGTCAAACTTTCCATTCTCGCACTGCATTTCTGCTGTTTAAGGTGATAACTGAGGCAGATTTAACATGAAAACTGGGAGTAACTGTTGAAACACGAGGTCTGTGGCGTAAACAAAAGCAGCTGTATGGATTCAGTCGGCTAAAATAAAGACTCACAAGCAGATTTCATAAGTGTAGCTGCTGAAGTAAGCTAATGCTAATTGTAACTTGACTTGAGTCAGCTGAGAGTCTCCAGCTGATGTTTTAATGTTTCCATCGACACGTTTTAAAACCAGAACCCTGTCAAAGTGTTTATGTAAAGTTAGCTAACAGCTGCATACATGATGTAACATTAATGCTAACAGACTGAGGCTAAAGCTAGCTTACATCTCAGCAAACGTTGGTCAGATGGTGAAATACAGCAGGTATATCTACATGATAGAGGACAGAAATAAACTCATTAACGTGGGAAAAGGAAACACAGGGACTCAATTAGTGCAGCGGACCTTGAGACGGGTCACCCAGCCAGACCAGCTGGACCACGATCACCACAGGAAGAGAGCCGGGATAAGAGCTAAGCTAACCCGGCTCAGACCTGAGACAGCGAGCCAGAGAGAGACGCATCATCATCGACCCACTTTGATTCTTCATCAGCCCTCATCCTCCTCCTCAAACCCCCACAGAACAAATGCAGATGCAGTGGATCTGACAAGTTTGTCTGGAGGTAAAGTTAAAGCTAGCATTAGTTAGCTACTCATGCTAATGTTTGCAGCTTATGTTAGAGCAGATGAAGACAGAGTTTAATCCATTCATCACACGACAAAAAAGACACCACTGTCCAGACTCATCAAGTATCTAGGCGTTTCTCAATACCAAGTACGCCAAGTTCGGACTTACGGACTTGGCAGTTCGGACTTAGCAAGTTTGATCTGGGAGTACAGTCTCTCGAGGACGGGAGGACACAGGACGGTCATTCTGCTATTGGGACAGTAGCGTACTTGATGATGTCACCATCTCAGCTCATCCTGGCTTACCCGCTTCCAGATATTTTCACCATTAATGTATATTTGAAATAAAACGAAATATGATATAAAACACAACCCTGTATCTTTTGGTTTAAATGTGCGGAAAACGAATTATATCTCGTTTTACTACTACAGAGACATCAGAGCCAGCGGCAGATTTCAAAAGGTCACACCGGGATAAGGCTGTTTTAGCGGGGCAACATGTATGCTATCAGCCCGGTCATCTTGCTAGCCGGCGAGGTATGCTGGCCGTCCCGTTAGCAGGACGACACATCTCCGAAAACGTCGGAGCAAATTTTAAACTACGCGCTATCGTGATGAATCGACCACAGATTTGAAGTTTTAATGTCTACATTCTCGCATAAAATAATCTTAAAATTTCATTCCATGGTACTAAAACATTAGTATTTCGACACTTGTAACTTAAAGTTGTGGGACCTCTCCTCTGCCATTGTTGCTACGAAATGCATTCTGGGATACGTGGCTGCCCCAAGTCCACACAAGTCACCACCCGATGCATCCTCGATAAAACGGGCAGGGCAAGAACAAACCCGGGTATTTGACTGTACTTGGCGAGATGCGGACTTTTGAATTGGAACAGTACTTGGACTGAGACTGATGACGTTTCTCAAGTACACAAGAACACAAGAACAGAGAAGAACGCATGTTGAGAAACGGCTACTGTCTCCTCAGAGCCTCCTGCACACCTTCAACATGGAGATAAATGGAAAGCTTGATAGGCCTAGTTACAGTTACTAACCTATGATTGGTCAGTTACTGTTTGGAGGCGGGGCTTAGTGAAGGGTTATGTGTGTGTGTACCTGTGTGGGTTGTTGGCCAGTCCAGCCTTCATCTGGTTCAGAGGGTTCATGGTGGGAGGGGCTGGCTCACCGGGGTCCAATCAGACGGACAGAAAAACTCCTGGAGAGACAGACAGACGGTGGATTAGTTACCTCCAGACAAACGTGGTGCAAACTTCTTTACAAACTACATTTTTAAACTTAAAAAAATTCCACATGAAAATTGTTTTCAAGGATTTCCAGCAGCTGTAAGAACGATACTGTCATGATTAACAGCCCACTTCACCTAAAAATGCCAAAAAGAGACAAAATGGACAGAAGTATTTCTTCTTCTTTATCATTTATATAGAAGCAAATAGAGTTGTGTCTTCATGCTCTCTGAAACGTCACAGTTTTTAGTTAACTAATATTCTGTAAATGGGCTGATGGGTAGAACCTCCTGCAGCCGACAGAGAGAACACAGAGAGGAAGAGGAGCAGGTCTGACAGTCGACCGTGACGAGCTGCCGATCAGCTGATCCAGAGTCAGTATCTGATCAGACATGCCCATATTATTATTATCATAACACCATGAATGTGAGTAACTCAATTAAAACCACAGTCTGATTTGATGTCTGGACAAGGAGGATGAGGAGGAGGAGGATGAGGATGAGGAGGATGAGGATGAGGATGAGGAGGATGAGGAGAAGAAGAAGAAGAAGAAGAAGAAGAAGAAGAAGAAGAAGAAGAAGAAGAAGAAGGTGTAATAACGAGCAGAAAACACGATTTAATGCTGCTGAATTGATTTAACTCATTTATTTCAACGCAACGTTTCTACGGAGATGCAAACAAACTGTCAGAGATACCATTATTCAATCAATTTATCATGACTGATAGTGAGATATTTTGATTTTCATTTCATTTTTCAACATTTTATGACATTTTATGAACCAAACAACTGATCAATTAGTGGAGACGTTATTATCAGATTGATTACTAGTTGGAAAACAGGTTCAAACATGTTTGAACCTGATTTTCAACTGACAAGATTCTGACAGGATCAATTACTTAATTAATCATTTTATAGCCAATCAGTTATTAATTGTTAAACAACTGCTGGGTTTTCTGAATGAATAAACACTTGAAGAGATGAATGAACTCAGATCATCTGCAGCTGACAGACCTGCAGGACGAGTTTAAATAACTCATTTATTCAGTCTGTGACTCACTGCATCGGATGATTCAACTTTCCTGTATGTTACCGTGTCATTAAACGCATCATCACCTTCATCATCACACTGACATTTTGGATTTCCTCTGAATGAAACCTGAGTCACAACAGCACGTGTCTACAGGGCGAGAGCTTCACCGGAAAGAATTCAGAAAATGGTTCAAAGAAATTTGAGTTTGACACTGATGCTGCACTTCAGGACCAACCAGACCAGAGGAAGACGGATTTCATCATCATCACACACGGAAAAAGACATCAGGACATCAGTCCAGACGGAGCAGAGCTCAGTACTGAGATGAAAAAAATAGTCCTAACAGGAACCAAAAATGGTTCTCCCATGGAGACAAGCTGAAGAACCTATGGTTCTAGTTATCAGCTTTATTTCTAAGAGTGTATGTAATGCTGTCAAGAGAACGTGGAACATGTTGCTGTGGAATTAAAACTCTGATTGAGGGGTTGTTTGGAAATGTAATATTTTTAAGATTTTGTCAGCCTGATTTATTGATTATTAATTTGACCAGTGATTGATTAAGGACAGAGCTGACAGACTGCTGTTCAAACAAACAGCTAAATAATAAAAACAAGTTTTTCTTTAATGTAAACCTGTTCTACTCTGTTGGTCTTTATATGAGTTGTTCCAGAGTGACGCCTCTTCCTCTAATAAACCATCTCTGACAAACAGTCAGTCAGTTTACAGTCTGAATCCTCTACAGCTGATCAATCACAAATATTCATCTGAACGTCAGCTTGTCTCTGACAACAACAGACACATGTGGACGAGAACACAGCTCTGTTCTGCAGGAGGTCTGAGTCTAAGCACACAGAACACAGCACCCAGAACCCAGAGAGTCTGAGCACACAGAACACAGAACACAGAGAGTCTGAGCACACAGAACACAGAGAGTCTGAGCACACAGAACACAGAACACAGGAGTCTGTATCTAAACACACAGAACCCAGAGAGTCTGAGCACACAGAACACAGAACCCAGAGAGTCTGAGTCTGAGCACACAGAACACAGAACCCAGAGAGTCTGAGTCTGAGTACACAGAACACAGAACCCGGAGAGTCTGAGTCTGAGTACACAGAACACAGAACCCGGAGAGTCTGAGTCTGAGCACACAGAACACAGAACACAGAGAGTCTGAGCACACAGAACACAGAACACAGAGAGTCTGAGCACACAGAACACAGAACACAGAGAGTCTGAGCACACAGAACACAGAACACAGAGAGTCTGAGCACACAGAACACAGGGAGTCTGTATCTAAACACACAGAACACAGAGAGTCTGAGCACACAGAACACAGAACCCAGAGTCTGAGCACACAGAACACAGAACACAGAGAGTCTGAGCACACAGAACCCAGAACCCAGAGAGTCTGAGCACACAGAACACAGAACCCAGAGAGTCTAAACACACAGAACACAGAACACAGAGAGTCTGAGCACACAGAACCCAGAACCCAGAGAGTCTGAGTCTGAGCACACAGAACCCAGAACCCAGAGAGTCTGAGTCTGAGTACACAGAACACAGAACGGAGAGTCTGAGTCTGAGCACACAGAACACAGAACACAGGAGTCTGTATCTAAACACACAGAACACAGGGAGTCTGTATCTAAACACACAGAACCCAGAGAGTCTGAGCACACAGAACACAGAACACAAGAGAGTCTGAGCACACAGAACACAGAATCCAGAGAGTCTGAGCACAAAGAACCCAGAGAGTTTGAGTACACAGAACCCAGAGAGTCTGAGTACACAGAACACAGAGAGTCTGAGCACACAGAACACAGAATCCAGAGAGTCTGAGCACAAAGAACCCAGAGAGTCTGAGTACACAGAACCCAGAACCCAGAGAGTCTGAGTACACAGAACACAGAACACAGAGAGTCTGGAGTACACAGAACACAGAACACAGAGAGTCTGTGTCTGAACACACAGAACACAGAACCCAGAGAGTCTGAACACACGGAACCCAGAGAGTCTGAGTCTGAACACGCAGAACACAGAAACTCAGAGAGTCTGAGTCTGAACACACAGAACCCAGAGAGTCTGAGTCTGAACACACAGAACCCAGAACCCAGAGAGTCTGAACACACAGAACCCAGAGTCTGAACACACAGAACCCAGAACCCAGAGAGTCTGAACACACAGAACACAGAACCCAGAGAGTCTGTATCTAAACACACAGAACACAGAGAGTCTGAGCACACAGAACACAGCACCCAGAACCCAGAGAGTCTGAGCACACAGAACACAGAACACAGGAGTCTGTATCTAAACACACAGAACACAGAGAGTCTGAGCACACAGAACACAGAACCCAGAGAGTCTGAGCACACAGAACACAGAACACAGAACCCAGAGAGTCTGAGTACACAGAACACAGAGAGTCTGAGCACACAGAACACAGAATCCAGAGAGTCTGAGCACAAAGAACCCAGAGAGTCTGAGTACCCAGAACCCAGAACCCAGAGAGTCTGAGTACACAGAACACAGAACACAGAGAGTCTGAGTACACAGAACACAGAACACAGAGAGTCTGTGTCTGAACACACAGAACACAGAACCCAGAGAGTCTGAACACACGGAACCCAGAGAGTCTGAGTCTGAACACGCAGAACACAGAACCTAGAGAGTCTGAGTCTGAACACACAGAACCCAGAGAGTCTGAGTCTGAACACACAGAACCCAGAACCCAGAGAGTCTGAACACACAGAACACAGAATGTCTGTGTCTGAACACACAGAACCCAGAGTCTAAACACACAGAACACAGAACACAGAGAGTCTGAACACACAGAACACAGAACCCAGAGAGTCTGAACACGCAGAACACAGAACCCAGAGAGTCTGAGTCTGAACACACAGAACACAGAACCTAGAGACTCTGAACACACAGAACCCAGAGAGTCTGAGTCTGAACACGCAGAACACAGAACCTAGAGAGTCTGAACACACAGAACACAGAGAGTCTGAGTACAAAGAACATTAGATTAATACATAAAACTGTCAGCTCTGTCCTTAATCAATCACTGGTCAATTTAATGATCAATTAATCAACATGCTGGGTTAAATCTAGAACCATCTGTGAAAGGTTCCACCTAGAACCCTCTCTGGAGGTTCTATCCAGAAAATTTCTACCTTTCTAAGGGTGCTAACAAGAATCCACCCTGGGGGTTCTACTGAGAACATTTTTATATTACAAGGGTTTTATCTAGAATCAACCCAGCATTTTGTTTTGTTTTTTGAGAACCTTTTTATATTATGGTACAAAGAACCCTTAAAAGAGTTTGTCAGGGATTTCAACAACCTTTTACTTTATGAATTTACTAAACACACTGAATGAAGGATGAAGATGGTCAACATGTTTAGAGGTGAAACAATGAGACAAAAAAAGTTCATCTGATAATTGATCGATCAGTTAAGTGATTATTGGATTATCAGTACAGTCCCAGCTTCTCCTCTTTCCTCATTGTTCTGTGTTTCCTGGACTTTTAACATCTAAACTGAAATCATTCTGGACTTTTTTTTATTAGAAATCAATAAATCCAAAGTGACACTGACAGTTTGTCACTTCTCAGAGTCCAGTAAAACAGCAGCACTGACGGTGACCTGTAATAATCATACAGGTCAATAAACTCAGTGTCAGACACTCAACATTATAACCTTCACTGAGATAAAACCAACGGCAGAGCCTTCACTTTATATTATACAGCTGTCATGTCAGAAAAATGTCAGAAAATGTTGATCAGAGTCCAACACGACGTCCTCAAATGTCTTGTTCTGTCCACAACCCACAGATATTCAGTTTAGTGTCAGAGGAGGAAAGAAACCAGAAAATATTCACATTTAAAAGATCTAACAAGACAAAAAAAGATGGAACAAGATGAAAGTAACATACATATAATTGACAACATGTTAATTATATTAACAAGCGTCATTATAAACTCATGTTGTTTTTCTGTGCTGCTTATTCATCATCTACAGAGACAAATAAAACTAAATTATAATACAAATGTCACATTAAAATAAACTCCTGTCAAACTGTGTCTTCAGTGTCCAAACTAAAACTGGTTTGACTGTCTTCAAACTACCAACCCCTCCTACACCGCGCATGCATGAGACACGCGCACGCGCCTGTTAATGACGCTTTAGCTAATTATTAAAAACAAACAAACAAGGGAAAAAAAACATATGTCCGGTGTCCCTGTCTTCATGTCCCGGTGTGGCCGCTGAAATGAAAACCTCCAGACAGACACAGACAAAGTCAGAGGAGACATTTTGAGATTCCTTTCAGCGTTGCAATCAGGTAGAAGCTAATGCTAACAGGCTAACAGTCAGACAGCTCAGGGAAATGAGGCTTCTCCCTGCTGTTAGCATTAGCATGCTAACGAGACGACAACAGTCCGGTGAAAATAACTCACCAAACACCGTAAACCAGTCCCAAACACACGGAGACACGAAGACGAGCTTCAGCCGTTAGATAAATAATTAAATTTACCGCCTTTATTAAAACACGTCACCCTCTCACAGCTGCTACACAGCTAGCTGTTAGCCTGTTAGCTCAGCGGGCTGTGACAATGGAATGCTTGGAGGCTAACCGTTAGCCACCGGCTAATGTTAGCTTCTTCCTCAGACATACAAACAGTGGTGTTAATGGATGGATTCGTGGATCCACGCCGAGTTGTGTGTTAATTATCGATAGATTTACATTAATTTAAACCTACAACACTGTCTATCAGACACACACACACTCAGCGGGCAGACGTGTTGTTTCTGAGCCGACCTACCTCCTCCTCTCCCCCGGTGTCTGAGCTCCTCTCCGGGGCTCCGCAGGCTGAGCTCCCCCGGGCCTCCGGGGCATCCAGGAACGAGCGAACCCAGAACCAGAACAGTCCAGCACCAGAGCCGGGAGAACCGGTTCAAACAGGTTCAAAATATCCAAAAATGTCCCGGGTAAATCCTGCACGGAGGCCGAGGTTCACGCAGCAGCCCCGGCTTCAGCTGCAGCCAGCTCCGGCCTCTGCGTCTGATGATCCGGCTTCAGCAGGAGACACCATCCCCCGACCCCCGCAGAGCCTCCGGGAGCTGAAAATGTTCAGGAATATACCATGAAGGACCGCGGGCCACTGTTAGATTAACGTTAGAGTGTCTCCAGTGTGTTTCCTCTGCATCTCTGCTGCTGCCGGTGGACAAACAACCTGCAGGCTGAAGAGGAGACTGAAGGCAGAGAGACACCCACACAGACAGAGAGAGAGAGAGAGAGAGAGAGGGAGGGAGGGAGGGAGGGAGAGAGGGGGGGGCGACAGAGAGAGGGAGAGAGAGACAGAGAGAGAGAGGGGGGGCAGACAGAGAGAGAGGGGGGGCAGATAGAGAGAGAGAGAGAGGCAGACAGACAGAGAGAGAGAGACAGAGCGAGAGAGAGGCAGACAGTGAGAATGAGAGAGACAGACAGACAGACAGACAGGAACAAACCGGATCGTTTGGACGAATCGGGGTGAGACAGGAAATCAGACAGTCTTCTTCTTCTTCTTCTTCTTCTCTGGATTTAATGGCAGAAATCAGACAGTCAGTCAGATTCTCTCCTTTCAATCAAATTCATTCCTTTTAATTCACAGATTTTATTCCTTTGACCCAGCAGTGGGGGAGACCAGGGGCAATTGTAACATTTTCTTCAGAGGTGGGAAGTGACTAAGTACAGATATTTAGTTACTGTACTTCAGTAGTTTTCAGGTATTTGTACTTCAGTATTTATTTTTCTGAACTCAAATATCTGAACTTTCTCCTCCTCACTTTTTCTAAACAGACTCGTTACTTTAGTTTGAATGACTCTGAGCTGAATTATTGATTATTGTTATTTTGCATCATTGTGCGCCGCCTTCAGACATCAAGACTGATTTCAACCTGAATGGACGAAACAATAAGACACAGAAAAGACGATTGACTGGAGGATCCATCAGAGGACATCACACAGGACAGACGGGACGAGACGGAGACAACGATGAAAAATATGTAACAAGAGAAAAATAATGTTAATGTGACAAGACAAAAAAAGACGTCTCCCCTTCACACATTTTTTGTCTTGTAGAGTTTGTGAATGTCTGCTCTGGATTCAGATTTGGGACGTATTTTGGTGATATTTTTGAAATGTTTCTCCTTTAAAGATAAAATGTGTAAATTTTCACATCAGTGTTGATGGTAAATGTTGATCATTTGAAGGAAATAAAGGCAGAACTGGCCTGTGAGCTGCTGTTTTTCTGGATAAAAAAATCTCTGTAATGTTCCAACAAAGTTCAGAATTAAAGGCTTCATGATCTACACCAGAAAAAACTTTATTTAACTCGGATTATTTCAAAACCAAACACTGAAAATTTCACTCCAATCAACTAAAAACTGCTCAGAGTACCACAACTGTTTTTTTTCCCTCTTGAAAAACATCTCAAAACATTTCCAGAACAGATAAAATGATTTTTTTGTTTTTAGAGTTCGTGTTTGTCTCTGCAGCTCCGTCACACAGTGGAGTACTTTTAATCAGTTATCAGGACATTATTGATTATCATGAAAAAAAAGTTGCAGAATTTTAATGAATTTTAAGGACATCATCAACAATCTAAGCAAATAATCCTCGACAACTGTAATCTAATTACACATTTTTCAAATGTAATGTGGGCTGATTATACTTACGTAGTTTTGTAATCTGAGTACATGTAATCCATCCTAAATTGTAACTTACTTACTAAAGTGTAAATTTGAGGGTTTTTTTTAAGGTGATCGATCAAAAATCAGGACTTTGTAGATGAAACCTCCAGCTGAAGTCTTAGGAGTTAAAAAAAAACTGGATCCTACATTTCCCATGATGCGCCTGGGTGTACAGTCACACCTCCAGTGTGACACAGACGAGGTTCGTTCGAGATGAAGTGCGCCTCACCTGGAGAGACGAGATCAGGAGGCTGCAGCAGGAGGTGGAGACAAGAAGCTGCAGTCAAGTCGGACAGTTTTCAACAGACTTCAGAGAGACTAGAGGAGGAGACACGAACATCCTGTCAGATCACCTGTAGGTTACCTGTAGTCTGCAGATCATGATCACAGCTGAATAAATAAAGTGCGGTCTTGATCATTGATTGAAGTTAAAATAGAAGAGATCCTCCTTTTGACTCATCTGTTCTTTTATCTGCCTTGTAAAGAACTAAACTGTTCTTTTGATCAGTCATATATATAGAACCTTTATTATTATCAGACACTAAATATCTGATTCAAACTTCATCACACAACAGAGGACTGATATGTCATTAAATATTACAGTTACACAGAAAATTACTATTTTATACAACACGTGGTGTTTGTTGTCAAAGTTAAGAGCCAATCAGAGCCTGTCAGCTCATTGATCAGGTGACAGCCAGGTGTTTGCAGTCGGTGGAGAGCAGCTGCGGCGCCTGGCTCTACAAACTGCAGCCTCCTCGATCTCATGAGGTCATCGTTGCCTACGTGTGCATGACGTCAGAGCAAGTCGGGATCAAGTCGGACACAAACCTAACCGGCATGCATTGTGCGCCGACCGCCACTGATCGATTCTGCGCAGACCTGGCTCATCTCGAACACACCTACTGTGTGGGGCCTGATGACATCACAGTGACATCACCAGGATTATTTTCTCTCAGGACTCGATGAAGCTCGTGTGTAGACAGACCTTCTGCTCGCCTGGAGAGATGCCGCTGCCTGTTTCCATGGCAACTGATGCTCACACAGACACACGCACTTGTGATAGTAATTTGATTTGGCATCCAACAGACCTGGTGAGTGTGTGAGATCAAAGAGACGAGACGAGACGTCAGGGAGGAGGTGAGGAAAGGAACAGAGAGCGGAAGGAGGAGGAGGAGGAGGAACATGAAGATGAGAACAAAGGAATTCAACAACAGATCAGACAAGGAGAGGAGAACGGGAAGAAAGGATGGAAACAACAAAGAAGGATGACAAGGAAAGAGGAGGGAGACAAGGAAAAGAGACGGAGGAGGAGGAACTGAAAATAATTTCAAATATACTGAAGTTAAATAAAAAGATATTTACTGTCTTTAAAGAAAATAGTTAAAAGTTCAACAGTTTGTCTTCTGTCCACTCTGCGAGGAGGAAGAGGAAGTGACATCATCCTGGACTAAAACTGACAAGTGGAGCTCTGCTAATAAAACCACAACCATTAATCTGTTATTGATCAACTATTAAATTAATCTACATCTGTTTTAATAATCAATTAACCATTTTAAGTCATCTTTTAATTAAAAGTCCAAATTCTCTGATTTCAGCTTCTGAAATGTGAATATTTTCTGGTTTCTTTACTTCTGATCAACATTTTTCAACATTTTCTGGACCGAATTAATTGATTATTGGAAAAAATATTGCCAGATTCATCACTAGTTGAAAAATAGGATCAAACACGTGAAAACAGGTGGAGACGTGCACGTACGTCTGTGCTCTCCACCTGTTTACACATGGTTGGACCTATTTTTCAATTTTCAAGACTGTGACAGGATTAATTACTCAATTTTAAAAAAGAGAAATATTCAATCAGACAGCAATTTACTGAGAAAATAATGTGCTTACAGTCTCAAGCACCTTTTAAACCTTGAAAACATTAAAATTCAGGTGTTTTCAAGGATTTCCAGCAGCTGTGAGAATCCTGGACATCAGCTTGGTGCCGGTGTGGACAGATGCTCAAGTATCAACGGTATCAAATGAATAAAAATGATACAGAGGCGTGTTTCCGTGTTTAGGAGATGAAGGACACACAGGAGGGAGGAAGAAGAGAGAGGAGAAACAGGAAGGATCGAGGAAAATAGAGACCAGGGAAGAGGAGGAAGTGCATTGAGCTGCACTTCCTCTGATGTCCACTGGGGGCTGCTGTTAGCAAACTGTTCTGGATATTTCAGGTGTGTCTTCATTGACAGGTGTCTCAGTCACTGGAAATCCTTGAAAAAAAAGACTTGAATTTGAATGTTTTCAAGGTCTGAAAAGTGAATTTGACTTTAGACAAGGTGAGATTGTGATTTTAGTCGACGTGTGTAAATCTGATTCGCAGGACCTCAGAGCAAACAGAGACTCAGGGACCCCCTGTGATTTCTGAAGGGCCCCGGACCCCAGTTTGGGAAACAATGATATAATGAAAGGAATCTGACAGAATAAAGTGCTGAGACGAGCAGCTCTTCAGTACATACAGGATTCTTTATTGAATGAAGCAAAATAATGAAGAGAATTTCAATCCCCTTTTATGAAAATAAATAAATCATTTTCTTTGTCTCACAGAAGCCCAGAACACCACCTGCAGCTGATTTCATCTTCTGTTGTCGTTTAGTTTCCGATTTTGTTTTCCTGCTGACAGAGTTCATTCAGCTGCTCGCTGAACACGAAAAAAAAAAATCATAAAAACATGAGACGCTCCGATGATCCATTTTGGCACGGGATAAATGCTTGAGAGAGACAGAGAGAAGAAGAGAAGAAGAAAAGACAGGAGCTGAGGGGTTAAATTATCATCAGCAGTGCATTTGGTTCATGTCGGGACGCTCGGCCATTTTATTCCCAAAATATCCCTTCATAATAAACAAGAATAAAATCTCAGTGTGCGAGTTTAAGCGTTGCCGTGGTGACTAATTACAGACTTTCCTTAACGAGCTAACACACCTGCTGAAAGGCAAAAACCAAACAAACCTCCACCTGCTGCAGTGATTCCAACCTTCAAACATTACTCTCTCACTTCTCCCAGCTAGCCAGGCTCCCATTCGTTTTCAATGGGCAGCGCTAACAAAGCTAATGATGCTAATGAGCCATTTATTAAAAACTAAAAACAAAAAGTTTCCTGCAACGTTTCAGGTGAAGAAGATGATGATTCTGGAGTGTGAGGATCCTCTGTGTGTGTGTGTGTGTGTGTGTGTTGGAGGGGGGGAGTGATGATGATGTAATGTTGATCATCAGACAGCTGGAGTGTGTGTGGACGGAGGAAGGTGTGTGTGTGTGTGTGTGTGTGTGTGTGTGTGTGTGTGTGTGTGTGT
>CM034599.1:506997-552933 GCA_020091685.1 Lutjanus erythropterus
GAGGAGGAGGAGGAGGAGAGGAGGGGAGGAGGTGCAGGGGAGGGAGAGAAGGAGGAGAGGAGAAGAAGAGGAGAGGAGGAGGAAAGGTGGAGGAGAGGAGAGGAGAGGAGGAGGAGGGGAGGAGAGAGGGAGAGGAGGAGGAGAGAGGGAGAGGAAGAGGAGGAGAAGAGGAGAGGAGGAGGAAGAGGAGGAGAGGGAGGAGGAGGAGGAGAGGAGGAGGAGAAGCATGACATTCAAGGTCAGACTGAGTCTCTTCTCTGTAGATTACTACTGATAATAATAATAATAATAATAGTAATAATTTGTACCAGGCAGCATCTCATCAAAGCTGGATCGGGCCTCTGGGTGACGCAGCAGAGATTTGGGAGTGAAGATGATCAGCTGGAGGGAAAAACAGGAAGTTTATGCTGACTTTCAAAATAAAAGTTATTTTAAAAAAAGGGTTAGGGTTAAAAAAAAATCTGTCACACTGTGTTTAAACTTCACACCAAACTACAGGTCAGAGGTCAACATATGAACAGAACAGGTGTGTGTGTGTGTGTGTGTGTGTGTGTGTGTGTGTGTGTGTGTGTGTGTGTCTCACAGGCTTCCTGAAGGGCAGGAGGATTTGTCGTCTGAGAACGTGGAAGTAGTTTGCAGGTGAAGAACAGTTGACGACGATCCAGTTGCAGTCGTAGAGTTGACGCACGGCGAAGTCGTCTGTGATGTTCTGACAGACGACAGACAGACGTGATTCAAGACATTAAATTAACTCAGACTGAAACTTGTTCTTCATCACGACTGAATTTCATCCTTTCCCCACCGTTTTTCTTCTTCACTGCTGATCTGAAAAATGATCTGATCTGTGACTCAAAGCCATGAAACCATCCAAACTGTGAGCTCTGATCCGGCGCAGTCCTACTTTCAACACTTCAGACACTCGTCTGTGCGCAGCAGCAGGGTTGCAGCATGCAGCAAACATAGAATTTTATTCTATTTGATGCATCTGCAACGTGCTGCATTCACATCTGGTGTAAATTCACACGATCCACTACTGTTCTGATGAACGTATGGCGGCTGCTGCAGATGCTGCGCAGCAGTTATTTCCAGTGGAGGTCTGGTGTCTTGTGACAGACAGGGATTGTGCTGCACACCAGCGTTTCCTGATCCTGGCCCTGCATGTTTTCAGTGTTTCTCAAACAAACAGGTCTTTATGAGGTTTCTGCAGAGGCTTGATGATGAGCTGATTGTCTGAATCAGGTGTGTTGGAGCAGAGAAACATCTAAAACATGCAGGACAGCAGGTCCTAAGGATCAGGAAACGCTGCTGCACACCAACAC
Organism: Lutjanus erythropterus; assembly: GCA_020091685.1. Lineage (NCBI taxonomy): Eukaryota > Metazoa > Chordata > Actinopteri > Lutjaniformes > Lutjanidae > Lutjanus > Lutjanus erythropterus. The sequence continues at coordinate 508,317 of CM034599.1, forward strand.
ACTCCTCTCTGTCCAAGTCTGATTTAAAAGATGTGCAGCAGCAGAAATCAAGAGCAGCTTTTTGAAAATACTCTCATTCATAAACAACTATTTCAAAGTTAATATGATCCTGAACGTAACAGAATCCTGTCAGATGATTATTAGTTCTGACGGTGAAATCTCTTATTTTCAGTGACTGGAAAATTGCTCAACTGTTTTCCAGGCCATGTAGGAACCCTGCTCCTGTGTGTGTGTGTGTGTGTGTGTATGTGTGTTACCGGCATGACGTCGGGGTCGTCGTTGCACATCTGGAGGAATCTCTCTGGACGAGCTGAAGAATGTTCTGGACCCTGCAGACACACAAACACACACACAGAGTGTGTTAAACTCTCATGAGTTAAAACCAGCAGAGTGAGTGCAGGAGTGTAAAATGTCCACCGGGTGGAGCTGTTTCACCTCATCACATCTTCAGAGGGATCATTTTGATTTAAATTAAGCACAAATATATAATTTTATTATCTTTCGTATTCTGATCCACTTTGGTTTGTTGTTTGTTGTCGTGTCTCCTTGTCTATTCATCGAGTCGAGAATAGATTCTGAATCAAATCAGACAGAACGATGAAACTGAGCCTCCCTTTAATGCAACATGTGCATCAGATTTATTTCTAAACTGGGTTCCTTCTTCAGTTTTGGTGAGAACGACTGAACCTGAGCGGCTGCAGACGGAAACAATCCGATCGGCGCTTCCTCACTGAAAAGCTGAACATTTTAAAGCATTAAGACACATTGAGAATCATTTCATCATCGAACCACAGCTCCCTGAATCAGAATCATCAGGCACTGAGTGAGCCCCGCCCCCCCCCGCTGTCTCAGTAGATCTAACGTGCGCTCTCGTCCTCACCATTCCCTCCATGCCGTGCGGCAGCAGCAGCACGATGCCGTTCTGTCGGACCCACTTGGCCTGACCGGGACAGATGAACTGGTCGATGATGCACTGAGCCGTGTTGTGGAAGTCTCCGAACTGAGCCTCCCACAGGATCAGAGCGTTGGGACTCGCCATCGCAAAGCCCAGCTCGAAGCCTGCAGACACACACAGACGGTCACATGGTCACGTTAAAGAATCAAACGTAAAAACAAGTCCTGCGATCGTGTTTGGACTCACCGAGGACGCCGTACTCAGACAGCGAGCTGTTGCAGACGGTGTACGGCGCCTGGTCAGGAGACACGTGGTTCATGGGAATACAGATCCTCTTGTCCACGTTCTGGTCGTGGAGGACGTGATGACGGTGGCTGAAAGAGGACAAACAGGTGCGGTCAGTCTGCAGGAACACTGTGAAACAAACTGTTGGTGTGATGTTACAGTAATGAGAGAACATGTCAGCTGATCAGTGATGAAAACAGTCCAATTCTCCCTGGACACAAAACTTTTATCAACCTGAAGATTCTGTGAAAAAATATTTCTTTGAATAATTTGAACATCAGTCACAGCATCAGTCCACACAGACCGTCTCACCGTCTGCGCACATTTTAAATTCTTCAACAGAATTCTCTCCAAAGATCCGAGCAGGAGGAAGTCGACTGTCGGACCAGTCGTCCTCTGAAACGTCCAGATTATTTTCCCCGTTTTAATCAAACCTGATCTGTTGAGGGTTTCTTAATGGATCAAACACTTAGAATCTTTGAAACAACTTTCCTATTGGCCTTATTTTTATATACATCAGTTACTTTGGTATCATATCTCTCCATGAATACTTTAGAAGAGAAGAAAAGATAAAAGAAAAGAAAAAGATAAAGATGAGAACTTCCTTTATCAGTCCCACGACAGGGACATTTACAGTGTTAGGAGAGACAAACTATAAAGAAGCAAAAATATTAGAAATATAAGCAAGTTCAGATGTAAAAAAAAAAGAACAAATTTAACAGACATATAAAAATAAAAATAGGAACAATATAAAGCGGGGAAGTATGAAAACTGGAACAGTATAATAGAATATAAGGAGAACCATATTACATGTAGAATGATGACAGTACATCTGATTATTGAACACTGTACTGAAGTACTGAATATGTGTGAGTTAGCACTTATTTTCAGTCACTTCATCCTGATCAATATGTCACACAGTGAATCATCAATACTTCCATCAGGTGTATCATCATCAATATTTCTGTGCAACAGTGTAAAGTTCAACACTGAGTCTCTTTACATTGTATCTGCTATTCACATATTTTAAATATTCAATATTAAGATGCTTCTTTATATTTTTGCTGCTGTGAATCTGTTGTGGGTCTAAAAAAGGAATAATTCGTCTGATTTTTCAGAGTAAAATTCAGCCACTTTTCAAAGAACCTGAACCAAAAAGTTTCCACGTCTTTCTAATCAAAGTCGTATCAGTGTTTACAGTCACTTTGTTCAGCTTCATATTCATTGAATGTTGCAGACAGAAGAGAAACTGAAAACTGTTCTCATGGACAAATACAGAACGAGGCAGAGAACCAGAGATCAGAACAGAACCACCTGAGGTTCTCTGTGGTTCCTGAGCCGTTTACCTGAACGTTCCCCGCTCCACGTCCTGTCCCGACAGTCTGATGTGGATTCCCTCCTTCAGCAGAGATCCGAAGGCCATGTACTCCCCCAGAGCCCAGTCCACGGTCCGGCTACGGACCATCTCTGCGCGACCCTTCAGGATACGACTCAGACCTGAAACGAACAAATCGGATCATCAGAATAATTCTTTGGTTTCTGTTTGGTTTTCTGACTGATGAAACATTTAAAGAGTGAGACCTCCGTGGATGGTGAAGTCCTCCACAGGGACGGAGGACGCCACCTGTCCGATTTGGTTCAGGTCGTCCTCAGACAGTCCGGTGGACGGGCAGCTCATGGACTTTGGTTGTCCGTCCAGAGTGAAAAAACCTGAAGACGACGACAAAAAAACAAGTCAGCTACCGAGTTCTCAGTGAGAAAAGAAGACGAGGTTTTCATTCATCAACGCTCTGAACTTTTCTAGATTCTATCATCTCTGCTGTTTTGGACTCAACTTTTTTCGTCTTTTAACGACATCAGCAGTTAAAAGGTAACTAATACTCGAGTAGTTTTTGAGACGACTACTAACAGCTCGGGGTGTCACGGTATGAAATTTTAACCTCACGGTTATTGTGACCAAAATTATCACGGTTTTCGGTATTATCGCAGTATTTTTTTAAAAAGTGTGTTGAATACATGACGACTGTTCAGCAAACAACAGCAACACCTCCACTGTCCAGTTTGTTGATGACACAGTGGTGTCTCTGAAGACAGGCCTCCTTCCTCCACACGAGTCCCATCATGCACCCTTCTCTTCTCCTTACACATATTTTTAATGTATACATCCCCCCCGACACACACACCTCATTTATTCACACACACACATCCCTGCACACTATAAGCTGAGCGATCAACTGCATTTCACTACATGTCTTGCATTAGTATCACAAGCATGTGACAAATAAATCCTAACATGCAAAATATTTAAATTGTAATGAAGTAAAAACACTAATACCACAAAGTAAAAATACCTAAGTAAAGACTGTGAGTATTTTTCCATCACAGCAGGTCAGTGATCAGTGTTTCAGTGACTCTGTGTTTCAGTGAATAGTGTTTTATTGATGAGACCCGCCACATTAAAAACATCGACACCACCACATGATTTTATATTTTTGGAGCTGCGCACCTTTTTCAGTCGTGTCTAGAAGGTAACTCTTTATTTGTTTGTTATTTCTACTAAAATAATCAAACTCTCGCGATCTTTCACAGGTCTAGGGTTCCCTTCTAGACACGACCCTCTGTCTCTGTCAAACTACAGACAGCAGACTGTCTGTAAACAGCACGATGTTAAACTCTGCAGTGTTTCACACAAACACTTTATTTGTGTGAAACACACAGGTTTGGTTTGTCACCAACTTTGACATTTTTATTTTTTTAATCAGTCCGAGAGGACGACGGTATCAGTGATTGATTAGTGATCAGTCTGCCCTCCTCTCCTCCCTCACCTGTTCACTCTGCTGTGAGAAGATCTGAAAGTTTCTCACAGACAAACACAGACTCTCCTGTTTTACATTTAGGCCTCTTTATACAGTTGTTTTATTTTAAAGTGCATCTGGTTGGTGATGATGTCATTAACCATCACGTTAGTTTCTGTTGTAATAAACTCCGTCATTAACAACAGTCTCCTCCACACGCAGCTTCTCTGCAGTTGGTCTGTGTGTTTCCTGATCAGATAAACCAGCGCCGGAAAGACTAGAAAAGTTGCGCCAGTTAAAATAGAAGCGTCCCGTCAAAATTTAAAATCTATTAATAATTTATTGGTTATAGGTCCGGGTCCGTATAGGATGGCGTGTGGGTCTGGACTCAGACCGCAGTCCGCCAGTTAGGGACCCCTGTTATATAGTAATACACACATAGTGACTGTCAGCTAAAATGGTTAAAACAAACGAAGTGTGTGTCATTGTTGTGCCTTCAACTAGCGCTCAATAATGTCATGTCTTCATTTCACCGTCTCATCTGAAGTTTGTTAGGGGTTGTAGGCTACAAAGTGCACCTGCGCAGAAACTTCAGCAGACTCAGATGAGACGCTGGAAAGGCTCACGGTGCCTACACCGCGGCGCGGTAATCCACCGAGATAATATACATTTTTAAAATTAAAACAGTAATTGTTATAGTCAACATTTTTACCGGGGTTTACCGCTACACCGGTAACCGCAACACCCCTACTAACAGCAGCACTTTAACTTGTAATTGAGTAATATTTTTGTGATGCAACATTACTTGTACAATAATAAAATACAATAATAAATATATACAATAACAAACTCTGATTGGTTGGTGTGAACAGACGCTGCAGTAAAAACCCTGTCGGGGAGCAGTTTCACAGTTAAGCTCCGCCCCCCTCCCTCCGTCGCTCACCAGGCCAGGGGGAGTCCAGCCAGTGCTTGATGTGGAGGATCTTCTCGTCTTTAGAGCGAGCGTACGCCTCCTCGCAGATCTTATCATACTTGGCAATTTCCTCCTACAAACAGACGGAAACCAGAAGAACGTGATCAAGGTTTGATTCCTGAAATTCTCACCGTCCTCGTACCTTCACTTCATTTCCCAGGAGCCATCAGGGTGGATCGTTATATGACACTGGATACAGGTATGAGGTCGTACGTCTGCGCTCCACCCGATTTCTCATGTTTGGAACTATTTTTCAATTGATAAGATTGTGACAGGATCAATTTTTTACCATTTTCTGATAGTTCATGGACCAATCAACTAATTGATCGGACATGCTGATTGGTCAGACTCACAGCTCGTTCTGCCTAAAGAAGAAGAAGCAGCCTGCTGTTTTTTTGTGTTTACCTCGTACTCCTGCCTGCTGACGGCTCCCTCTGCGATCAGCTTCTCTGCATATTTCTGCAGAACCGGTTTCTGCTTCTTGATCTGTTTGTACATCAGCGGCTGAGTGAACATCGGCTCGTCCATCTCGTTGTGGCCCATCCGGCGGTAACACACCTGTACACACACACACACACACACACACACACACACACACACACACACACACACACACACACACACACACACACAGGACAGGTAAACACACACACCTTGTAGGTCTCTGTAGAATTTTTACTCAAACGTCACAGGTGAGACTCACCAGGTCGACCACCACGTCTTTGTGGAATGTGGCCCTCCACTCAGCGGCCACCTTGCACACATAGATGACGGCCTCAGGGTCGTCGGCGTTCACGTGGAAGATGGGAGCGTTGACGACTCGAGCCACGTCGGTCGGGTACGGAGACGAGCGAGCCACACGAGGATCTGTGGTGAAACCGATCTGCAGAGAGAGGAGGTCACAGAGGTCACAGAGGTCAGAGAGGTCACAGCTCCATCAGACGAGTTTATCACGTTTGCTTCACGCTTCTGTTACCTGGTTGTTGACGACGACGTGCACGGTGCCGTGTGTGGTATAAGACGGCAGGTCGGACAGATGGAAGGTCTCATAGACGATACCCTGTCCTGCAAACGCTGCGTCTCCGTGGAGCAGAATGGACATCACCTGAACACACACACACACAGACACACAGATCTGCATCAAACCCTGTGTTGTTGTGTGTGTGATGTATAAATAAAGTTATTGTTGAACAAACATCAGACAGAACTGAAGGAAGGGAAGAAATCAGTCAGAGGCTTTGTTTGTTACAGAACTTGTATTCTTATTGTTCTAAAGTAAGTTTTTACTAGTGCTGTCAGGCGATTAAAAAAATTAATCTAATTAATTACAGGATTTGTAATTAATTAATCTAATTAATCGCATTTTAATCTCATATCTGCTAAAGGTCCCCAAATAAAGAATTTGAATTCTAGGACATTACAAAATTGTAGTGCATGACTAATCAATTGAATACACAAGGTACAAATCACTGCGTTCTTGTTAATAGTCTCGTCTTTGTTCTTTTTATAAATAAACTTGCCGTTCAAAGGTCCAAGTAAGCTTGCCTCGCTCTTAGGGCTGCAACGGATCAAAAAACTCACGGTTCGGATCGTATCACGGGTTTGAGTCACGGATCGGATCATTTCTTGGATCAGCAAAAAAGAAAAAAGTGGTGGGATTAGAGTTAAATTATTTTAAAATGCACTTGTCTTTGATCTTTGTCTGTCTGTAATTATCACCATAGTTATGTAATGTAATAATAATGATAATAGTAATGATAATGGTAATATATTAAAAACTTCAAACGTATACAGTGCTGTACTATGTATATACTATACATATATTAAATCATTATACACTGTACAGTATAATATACAACTACGCTCTGTAGTCTGACTCAATGTCCCGCCTACAGCAGCACATCTGATTGGTTAGAAGTCACGATCAATCAGCAGACACACTGTGTGACAGACGGGGTGAGACAGAGCTGCAGCGGTGAGAAGAGAGGAGCTGTGTAGAAGTTAAGACAGCTGATATCACCAAAGTTTCAATGAACATCACAGTTTTATGATCTGTTTCTTTGTGATAGCAGAGTTACATCAGTGAAAAAAGTTACGGTCTGGATTTCACTCAAGGTGATGTGACGACTTTTAAATCAGTCGCTCTTCACAGAGATGCGCTGCACACAGCAGCATTTGTCCTCTTTTCACTGCAACTCTGCATTGAGATTTCTGGTATTATAACTTATACAAAAGTAACAGTGACAGTAAAACTATGATGCTCACATGTGGTCCGCGGATCACACGCGTGCCGAACTCAATGGGCCAAATTTAATATGCTTGCGCATTGACTTGCCACCCATGATTAATTGCGTTAATTTTTATAGCGCGTTAATTTGCAGCGTAATTAATTAATCTAATTAACGCGTTAAACTGACAGCCCTAGTTTTTACGTGTAGTTTTTGAAACATACTTGGTTAAACGTGTGTAAGACGATAACGTCTTCACCTGGAAAAAGCTTTTAATGAACCAGATTAAACGAGGTCAGTCCTGGAGTCTTTGTGGTAAAATGTCTGCCCGTCATTCTCAGTGTTTAGGAGTGTCCTAATATTTCTTCCTATTGGACAGACGTGGTAAGAGAGATCAGATCTACAATCAGTCCAGAGCTTCAGTGTTATTTACCTGGAAAAAACAACTGGGCTGAAAAAACAGCACAGATACTTGTTACAAATATTAATATGTAAAAACAAAAAGTAATCTACGGAACAACTGACTTTTTCTCTGAGACGGGCGACAAAAAACAGGAGAAATACTGGAACCTGAAGAAATGTCTTTATATATTTTGTTTGCAGAAATTTGCCTCCACTCTTCTTTTCTTTCTTTTGTACCAACAGATTGGACTTTAAAGATATGAAAGAAGGGGAGACGTCTTCCTCGTAAAGAAGCACTCTGGATTTGCACCAATTAAATTTGAGAATGAAAAAGACTTCCAGGATCTTTAAGGGCATCATGGACACAACAGACCCACAGATTTAGATGCTGCAACGTAACCGAGATTTGTCGATGAAGCGCCCCAGCGCTCAGATTTGTAGAAGTAAACTTTCTGCCCCCCCTCTCTGAGGACGTCCATCAGTCTCACCCGTTTGCCGTCGTTGTCTCCGCAGTAGAACTGCTCAGCCTTGGTCTTTCCCTGCACCACGGGGTCCACGGCCTCCAGGTGAGACGGGTTGGCCACCAGAGACAGCGTGATGTTCCTGTCGGTCACACGGTTGATACGGCGATGGTACATTCCCAGATGGTACTTCACATCACCGGAGCCCTGAGGAGGAAACACCCCAGCAGAGGTCAGAGGTCAGAAGAGGAGCTCAGAAAATAAACCAGGCGTCAGTTCAGTTCAACGGGGTGTCGATCTGTTTGGTATCTTTATCCTCATTTCCTTCAGTCATGTCAAACTGACTTATTTTCAGTAACAATTCTTAAAAGTTCTTTCTTTCTTATTCTGTGTTTGAGTCGTGGTGTGACAAAAAAGAACAAAAAAATAAACTGACAAAATAAACAGACGTGTCAGTTGTAATTTTCACACTTCAGCGCCACAGAGACTTGAACCAACAGCTCTGTCTTCAACCTCTGTCAGGTTTTCAGAGTCAGTCCTTCAAAATGTCTTCTGTTTGTCCCCTTTACACACATTCAGAGACTGATTCAGAGGATTGTGGGTAAAGTTTCTGATCAGTTAGTGAGATGTGATGATTTCAGGTCTAATTTCACAGACAGTCCAGTTTGTTATTTGTGTTTCCTGTTTGGACTCCAGTGTCCCATTAATATTAACAGTAACACCACAATAAAACATGAAATGTAACATGAACTTATTGATAATATCAGCAGTGATGGAAGTGAGAGAAATGGAATGACCTCATCAGCAGCTTCCAGTTTGGAGTCAAACTGACAGAAAATCTGTTCCAGTTCTTTACGGATCACGTTGGCCAAAACATTCAGACGACCCCTGAAACAGCAGAGAGGAGACACTGAGTGTGTGTTTGTGTTTATATGCAGACTTAAAAATAAAGGAGTGTGTGTCTGTGTGTTACCTGTGAGGCATGCCCATGATGACGTTCTCCACTCCGTTCTCAGACGATTTATCAATGATGGTTTTAAGAGCTGGAATCAGAGACTCACAGCCCTCCAGACCAAAACGCTTCTCTGCAGACCACTTCTTCTGCAGGAACTCCTCGAACCTGCACACACACACAGACACACACACACACACACACACACACACACACACACACACACACACACACACACACACACACACACACACAGATTAATGACTCATCAACTCCTGCTCATTTCCAGTTCATCATCAGTGGAGCGGGTTGTTTATCTTTTCTTTCAGTCCAGGTTCCTGAACAAAACGTCTTTTTAAACCAAACGATGAACGTCTCCACATGTTTGGACCTACTCAGCTGTGGACCAACATGTAGTCTGTCATGTCTCTCAGCTACGACACGGTGAGAGTTTGTGACTCCATGACCGTCTAATCTGATGCAGTGAACATTTTAACAGTCAAAAATATCTTGTAGTCTCAAAGTTGAGAACCCGGCCCTCTGTGTGGCTCTGATGGAGGCTGATGGAGGCGTGTTTACCTGGTGGAGCGGACCATACGAGCCAGCAGCGTCCTCTTCTCCTCCAGAGTGAACTGCATCACTCCTGGAGTCTCAAACTTCTGCCTGATCCACTGACACTGCTCCAGATCATTGATGAACATGAACTCCACACCGATGTGCTGACAGTACGACATCTGAGCAGCACACACACACACACACGCACGCACACACACACACACACACACACACACGCACGCACGCACACACACACACACACACACGCACAGACACAGACACAGACACAGACACACACACGCACACGCGCACACACACACACGCGCGCGCACACACACACACACACACACACACACACACACACACACACACACACACACACACACACAGAGCTCGGTGAGACAGGGACTAAAGCACAGTTGGGTAATATATCCTATAAAAATAACTGATCCAAACTTCTTTAAATGTCATGCAAAATGTTGAAAGGTTATTTTTTAGTCAAAAGGAACAATTAGTCTATTAATCAAATAGTTCTCAACTAAATTAATCAACAATTTTTACTTATTTTGTTTTACTGTTCTGTCTTATTTTTACTACGTTTTACCGTTTTTTGCTTTGTGTTACAACTTTATCACATTTTCAGCTTAATTTTATCGGTGTGTGTGTGTGTGTGTGTGTGTGTGTGTGTGTGTGTGTGTGTGTGTTCACCTCCAGACGCCGTATGATCTCTTTGAGCGGCAGGGCGCTCTCTGAGCCTCCGATGAAGGTGGTGGTGGGCAGCCGGAACACCTTGTCCAGGTCAGACTCATCCAGACCATAGAAGCCTATATGTCCCATGATGCACCACAGGACAAGAGGGGAGTGCAGGGAGGAGGAGGAGGGAAGAAGGAGGGGGTGTAAGGAGAGAAGAGAGGTGAGGAGGTGAGAAAAGGTTGACAGATGCAGGAAGTGGACAGACTCACAAACAGGACATGGACACATGAACACATGCATGTATGAGTTAATGATGAATGAATGAGCATCATAAACACAACATGAACACGACATGAACACGACATGAACACGATATGAACACGACATGAACACGACATGAACACGATATGAACACGACATGAACACGATATGAACACGATATGAACACGATATGAACACGACATGAACACGACATGAACACGACATGAACACGACATGAACACGATATGAACACGACATGAACACATCATGAACACATCATGAACACGACATGAACACGTCGTGAACACGATATGAACACATCATGAACACGACATGAACACATCATGAACACGACATGAACACGACATGAACACGACATGAACACATCATGAACACGACATGAACACGACATGAACACGACATGAACACGACATGAACACATCATGAACACGACGTGAACACGTCGTGAACACATCGTGAACACATCATGAACACGACACGAACACGACACAAACACATCATGAACACGACATGAACACATCATGAACACATCATGAACACATCATGAACACGACATGAACACCACACGAACACATCATGAACACGACATGAACACATCATGAACACATCATGAACACATCATGAACACATCATGAACACGACATGAACACATCATGAACACGACATGAACACGACATGAACACATCATGAACACATCATGAACACGACATGAACACATCATGAACACATCATGAACACATCATGAACACGACATGAACACGACATGAACACGACATGAACACATCATGAACACGACATGAACACGACATGAACACATCATGAACACGACATGAACACATCATGAACACGACATGAACACATCACGAACACATCATGAACACATCATGAACACGACATGAACACATCATGAACACGACATGAAGAAGACGCAAGACAACGTGAAGCACAGACAGACAGTCGACATGCAGACGGCAGCAGAGGAATAGAAGAAGAGAAGAGAGGGCAGCAGAGAGGCGGTTTGAGTGCAGGAGGAGCAGTGAGGAGGAGCAGTGAGGAGGAGCAGTCATGGGTCAAAAACAACATCAAAAACAAAAAAAGAATAAAAGTAAGGAGAGACACGGTTAGTATGGTTAATTTGAGCCAATCAGCTGCAGGTTCACACATGAAAAGCAGATGTTCAGACTGAATCATGTTTCATTTCAAACACAAACGTCTCGTTCAGAATTTAAAAACCACAGAAAACTGCTACACCACGACTTTAAAATCACGCTCTGTTTAGGGGTAAAATCAGCAGCGGGAGACAAAAATCTCTGTTGTCTGGATGAAATCAGCAAAGTCGGCTGAAACAAGCTTCAGGTTAAAACTGAGCATTGTGGGTATAAAGTGCATAAACTTAACCTCGGTCTGGTATGAATCAGGGCAAGAATCCATTCTTTCTTATTATACTTTAAACCGTTTGCTTGCAAGATTAGAATTTATTTGTTCGAAAGTGTTTTTATCATCACGGCACACCGTCTCCTTATTGGGTGTTGGGCCAGGGGGCGTGGCTTACCTGGTCACACAGCAGGTGTTGTTAGATGGAAACATATGTAGTGTAATAAATCATGAAATGACCATGATGTCATCAGGGATTAATGTTAGTTATCTTTGTGGGGGTTTTTTCATAATTTTTGTTGTTATTTTGCTTGTCTTTGTTTGTTTTGTGTCGTTTGATGTGACTCTGATAAATATGACGTGCTGTTAAAAGCATCAGCAGCGTTATCAGCTGCACCTTTATTGTTCTGCAGAAGAGTCTAAGTTTTGTTAAATTACTTAATTGTGATGTTTTTCACTGCATTATTTAAGTATCTGTCATTTTTCTGTCAGAGGCATTTATTTACATGAATTAGTAGATTTATACGTTCTTCTAGTCGTAGACCAAAATAAAGTTTAATTCTAAACTTGTTAAGCTGAAGCCGTGGTGTCTTCTCTGTTTAAATGAACGCTGGATGCTCTCTGAATCAGTTAGTGTCTGTTGTTTGTAAGAAATCATTAATAATCTTGTAAAAGGTGCAAATGTTTAGAACGTTTAAATTGAGCAAAATACTAATGGAGTTTGGCAGCAGTGACTTCAGAGTGTTTTAACGGGCTGAACTTTACTTGACTTATTAACAGCAGATCAACTTGTTTACATGAATGTTCACTGAGGTTCTCAGGGTTTTGTTGCTGTGACATTACTGTCAGGTTACTGTTAAAGTGCACCTCTACAGCTCAGCTGGTGGAGTGTGAGCACCATGTACTGAGGCTGTCAGCCCTCTGGTTCGATTCCCACCTGCAGCCTGTTTGCTGCGTCTCTCTCTCTCTCTCTCTCTCTCCCTCCCTCCCTCCCCTTTCCTGTCATATCTTCAGCTGTCACCATCACAATAAAAGCAAAAAGCCCCAAAACATAATGTTTAAAAAAATAATTACTGAGAGCAGTTCCAGAGTTTGTCCAGCAGAGAGCGCTGACAAGTTCATTTTTTACAGTGAAAAACGTCTTAATTAACCAAACTCAAAGTGTTTCTGTCAGAGGTGCTGTGATATTTGTTAATATAGTTTTAGGAGGTACTGAAATGAATCAAAGAGATTCATATTTCAAAAGGGAATAAAATGAAATGAGTGTTTTTGTTCTGTTTTCTGTTCTCTGAACTGACGTCATCCAGACCAACATCATCAGTCCTTTATGTCTCCTGCAAGACGAGACAGAGGGTTTAGAACTTGTTAAAGAAGTAAAGAGAAATAAAATGGCTGTGGTTCAGCACAAACGGAGCAGAGATGTGTTCATGACAGCAGCGATGACTGAGCAGGAACATGGCTGACATGTTGGGGGGGTTATGGGTATTTAATTGGTTATTTTGCAACTTCAAACTGATGATGGGACAGTTAGGGGAGGACGTGTTATGGAGGAAAGAACAGATGAGAGAGAAAGTAGAAGGACGTCTTTATGTCTCAGAGGGGATACGAATCAGCGACGACGACCTTAAACATCCCCCGTTCAACTCAACCAGCCAATCAGAAGGCTATACTGGACAGCTGGCTCAGCCAATCAGAAAGCTGACACAGGTTATAGAACACGACAGCCACAAACTAATCACACCACTGAAAGCCAGGCCAGCCAATCAAGAAGCTCTAAGGACAGCAGGCTCCTCCTCCTCCTCCTGACAGGAGGAAGAAACATCAAACAGGACGACACTCTTCTTCTTCTTCTTCTCTGCTACAAACGCGCTGCAGCCTTTTCACAAACAGACACAAACCGTCAGGTTTCTGAAGTTTACCGCTCTGCCTGCAGCCGACCAGAAAGTGTGAGTGGCAGTCTGACTCTGAAACACAGTCACAACACTTCATTTACTGCACAAACACACAGTCACACGTCTGCAGGGGCTGAAAACACACTAATGTCACGTTCTCACACTCAAAGATCTCATGTAAAAACTGTGAAGTTTGTCGTGAACGTGGTGCCAGACTGACCCGACTGCACCAGACTGATGTAATCAGATGTGTGATCTGGCAGCTCGACACTTTTCTCTCTGAGGACTCGGCTGTTCTTACTGTGCAGAACTTAAGAAGAACTTAAACTCCAAACTCACATCCAAACCAGGAGCTGCACATTTCTTTAAAAAAGGTCAAATGTGAGACGAAGAGTTATTATGAAGCACTCTGACCAACAAAGGAAAAGGGCAGGAACTTCTCAGAGAGCAGAACTGAGAAAAATGACTTCAGAGTTTTATTGTTGTTCTACACATTAATCCTGACCTCTGATTTGACCTTTGACCTTATTTGGAAGTTCCTGTCTTCTTACCAAACTTCTATTTGATCTGATCACTTTAGCTTTAAAAATCAGAATAATGACAAATATGATCAAATCCTCAGTACATCTTTACATTTTACTGTTATTATTTACATTATTGTTATCATTATTTATAACATGTATTATTATATTACAGTGAAGTGATGTTCCAACTAACTTTTAAAATCGAATCATTTCAGTGATTTGGGAGCTGCTGATATTTATATTCTAATAAAATAACATCTGTCCTCTCCTTATTTTTAAACCACAGACAGCTGAAGTTTAGAATTACAGAAAGGCGTCTTTTTTTTTATTTTGAGACCGTTGGCTTAGTCCCGCCTTACTGTGCTGTGATTGGCTGTGACAGCGAGTGTAAAGACCAGCATTTGGCAGCAGTTTACAAAAGAGAGCATGTATTAAATGCATTATTTTATTTATTTTTTATCATCATCATTACATCCTTTTTTAGCTCTCTTACGTTTTCTTTTTAATACTTTGTTTTATTAGTAGCATTATTATATTTCTATTTCTTCTGTTTATTATTATCATCATCAATCTGATTATTATAATATAATGTCTATCTTTCAGTTAGTGAAAAATCTGGCAATAATTTTTCCAACTAATCAGTTGTTTGGTCCATAAATGTCAGAAAATGTTGATCAAAGTCCAAGACGACGTCCTAAAATGTTCAAAACTTAAAAATATTCAGTTTACTGTCAGAGAGGAATAAAGAAAGCAGAAAATATTCACATTTCTGAAATCAGAGAATTTGGACAATTCTCTTTATCAAAATAGTTGCCAAGTTATTTAATAGTTGATAACTACTTGATAAATCAACAAATCACTGCAGTTCCACATCGTCTGGTACAGATCGCTGCTTACGTTCATATCACAACTGCAATATCAGTAAAAATAATCAGAATTAGATTTTTTTTTTTTTTTTAATCGTTCAGGCCTCAGCTGGAGGCAACAAGTTCACAGCGCAGCAGGGCGGGACTAAGCGGAACAGTCTGGGAGTAAAAGAACACGACAGAGACGCCTCAAACATGGGAACAAAGGAGAGACCAGAGAGAAGAAGAGCAGAAAGAGAAGAAGAGGAGAAAAAAAAGAGACAAAAAGTTGAGAGCAGCTCTGCTTTAAGCCTCACACCAGCAGAAACATCAGACGAGCTAACGCTAATGCTAACGCTACACAACACAGGCTGAACATCTTCTAAAAAAAACACAAAGTGAGATTAGAAATGTCTTTTTCAAAATCATCCAAAACACAAAGAAGTCCATCCTGAAGTTGGATCAGAAACATTTTCTTTCACTTCATGTCTCACAAAAGTGTTTTTGAACATTTCAGCCCGTGTTGCAGGTCAAACTCAGAGCGCCACGCCAGGAGATGATTTTTAAACACACAGCCACAAACTGAATACTGGGAGGTTTTTAAAGAGAGAAATCATTCGAGGACGCCTGCGTCAGCATCACAACAACATGTCTCATTTCAATTATTTTCACTGATATTCTTATTGTGATAGGATTTGCAATATTGGAAGGAATTATTCTCATTTTTACTGAAAAACATTAAAGGTCTGATTTTTGCAGCGATTTGCATCAAACGATGTAAAACTGCAGTGATTTGTTAATTAATTGATTAATCGTCACCTATTAAATTATTTGGCAAATATTTTGATAATTGATTAATCAGTTTGGATTTTTTTTAACTGTCTAAATTCTCTGATTTCAGCTTCTTAAATGTGAATATTTTCTGGTTTCTTTCCTCTCTGACAGTAAACTGAATATTCTGGACAAAACAAGACATTAAAGGACGTCATCTTAGACTCTGATCAACATATTTTATGGACCAAACATTGAACTGATTAGTGGAAAAAGTATTGCCAGATTGATCACAAGTTGAAAAACAGGTCCAAACGTGATTTGAAAATTGTAGTCGAACAGACTCCATTTTCAATAAAATTTTGATTAATCGCTCAACTTCTTTTTCTTCATTTTAAACTTTAAACTTTATTACTCTATGCACCTTTCCCCCTCCTTGTTTTATATAAATATATATCATAAATTGTCTTCTTTTCTGAAGGGTTAGGGTTGAAACTTTTGATAAGAGCTGTATAAATAGTTTGTTTGCTTTAATCAGTTAACAAAAAGTCTAAAAGTGTTTTTTTTGTTTTCAGAAAGTTGAGCTTAATGAACGAGAAGAAACCACATTTATTTCTTTATTATAAAAACTTTTTTTTCCTTCAGTGAAAATAGAAAACTAAATGTGCACGACGGTTGACTGAACATTACGTACGTTTGAGAATCTTTTTTTGTTGCATTAAATAAGTCAAACACTTTTTTTTCCAGGGGAGTCTGAATGCAGCATTATGACCTGTTTGTTTTTTTTTTTTTCAATATTTGAAATCATTTCGTGGCCACAGTTAAAAATGATCTTCTGATGTCACCTCGAGAGAGAACTCATCTATCAGAACGTTCTACTGTTGACTGGACAGAGCAGGGCGCTAAGCGGCAGCTAAAAGCTAACAAAGCTAACTCCACCCACCAGAACACACAGGACACATTGATTGATTGATTGATTGACTGATTTCAATGTGAACTTTTAATGTCAACGTTCTGGTCTAATGCGTCTCTCTGAATGTCTCCTGTGTGCTGAGGTCTTAAATCGATGTTTCACTCTGGTTCGATGTCAAAACACAAAACCAAACAACAGAAGTAAAGAAGAGCGAGTCTGCAGGTATCTGAAAATAAATCCCAAGACTGTGAAGAGAAACCAAACAGTTGCTCTTGTTTGGGAATTTTCTAGAACACATCAGTACAACATAAAGATCTGCATCTGTCGAGCTGAGCAGCTCTTAGAAACAGGTTGGTGATGACTGAGGGGAAGACATTTCTCTTTTCTTAACGGCAGAAACCAGCTTCATTTGACTCGATAGACACTGTATTGATATCAGTATTCTAGTTTGGATCATATTCTGTCTCAATATTCAGGTTCTTTATGTTCCAAACTCATATTTGTACCCTACATATTGGAACAACAAATGTATAAAAATCTTAGTCTGTCTTTGTTCTTTTGTTTTGTGTTCAGCCGAGCTTCTAATAATGTGAAAAACTTTTCAGGCTGACAGACAGCAGCATCATCTGAGTGAAAACCAGCAACAATAAATCTAATTTTAACTTCTTGCTGTCACCTGGAATTATACAGTCGGCGCCTCCAGGAAGCTGCAATGTTTCGGACCACAACTGCATTTTTTTTTGCAAATCTGGCCAATCATTGTAGCTTCCTGCAGTTCCACCAATCACAGCCAGTCATACATACATGTCTAAATGAACTGAAGTTTTTGTATTTTGTGGTTTTATTCTACCTGGAACAAGCCGTCTTTTAAATTTTAATGAATTAGTTAAAAAACTGGATTTTTTTTGGAGGGACATACGTCTGTGCGCTCCACCTGTTTTCACGTTTGGAACTATTTTTCAATTGACTAGATTGTGACAGGATTTATTTTTCACCATTTTCTGATATTTTATTGACCAAACAACTGATCAATCAATCCTAAAAATGACTGACAGATTAATTTATGAAAATAATCATTTTTTTGTTGTCTTCTGTCCCCTAAGTTGCAGACGTTGGTGGCAAAACCTTCATTAACTCCTGTAGAAACAGTTTTGACACTGAACCAAGTGAAACATCTGATTTTTTATTACCACCTTCTGATGCAGCAGCGCCCTCTACAGGAGCTCAGGATGTCAGGAACTGATCAGGATCTGTCCCTGGCGTCTTGGACTTCCTGCAGATGTTACCTGCACACCACTAAAGACTACTAAAGAAGAAGAACTACTGGCTTCACAGCACTGCGCAGTGACACACCAGCATCGTGGTTTCTCGTACCTCCTACCGTAAGGATTCTCAGCCTCTCCTTGCACACAGCCACATCTGGAGGGGTCGCCAGCAGGGGGCAGCAAAGGGAGAGACACCCGGACACCATTAGTGACCTGCGACCCACTTAAACCACAACCCCCACGGCCATTTTTCTACCACCGCCACAATCGTCTGCAGCTACAACAAGAGCACAACACCGGCCCGACATCTCAGCGTCTCCACCACCTTTTCATTTGTTCACAGAAAGAAGTTTTTGGTTGAGAGCTCAGAGTGAAGTGGTGGAGACAGAGAGATGCAGTTTCAACACCATGCTGAAGTTCAGAAGCCACACCACAACCAACCAACCAACCAACCAACCAACCAACCCCGCTAAGCCATTCTGCACCACAGCAGGGACCAGACTAACTCCTGAGCAGCCGCAACACAGAACTCAACACTGCCGTCCTCTGTTTTCACTACAAACTGTGTCAAATACCACAGAGTCTCGTCTCCGTTTGTCCCTGCAGGACTGTAAAAACATCGCTGTTAAAACACGTCAAGTTCTCTGAGTGTGAGGGACTGAACAGTGCTGATGTCAGGTGGTGAGGACAGTTAGACAATGCTAATGCTAACTAGCGGTTAGTGGCAATAAGAGTCAAGAGACAGCTGAGACAGACCAGGTCCTGATCTATTCACACCAGGTATAATAACAACTAATCAATGATCAATAAGAATCTGATTGATCATGTAAAATTTAATTGATCTCCTATCAAATAAACATGTGAAACATGAAACTCTTTATATGTTCCACAGGCTCTGAGAAATAAGGGTTCTTCCTGAAGGATTGTTGAAACCTCCAGAGAGGGTTCTAAGTGGAACCACTACTAAGGGTGTACGTAACACTGTCAGAGAACGTGGAACATGTTGTCGTGGAAATAAAACTCTGATTGAGGGGGTGTTTGATAAATGTAACATTTTGACTAAGTGATTATTGATTGTTAATTTTAATGATTGATTAAGGACAGAGCTGACAGTTTGAAGTCTGCGTCCAGACTTAATAAAATCAATCTGGATCTGCCAAAAACCAGATCTGAGCCGGCAGTGTAAACGAGGCCTTCGTCTCTTCGTTATCTACCTTCACCATCATCACCTGATCGAGGACAGATTATTTTCTTCAAAGATTTTATTTTTACTTTTTTAAAGGGCCTGAAACTAAACCAGTTAATCTTTATAAAAACAGATTAGTCAGATAAATCTGAGAGAAGGGACAGAATTCAGTGTTTTATAACTGTTCAGATTTAACGTGTCTCCAGACTAACAGACGACAAGAAAGAAACACGACTCTGCTTTCTACACGTTCATTAATCTGTGACCTTCTCAGATATTCAGCATGATACAGTGACTACATTACAGACACGTTCATTCCTGGCGCAGGTCGGCAAATATAATTGTCATTTCCACTCGCATATGACATCATTTAACTCTTTCAATACTAAGATTCCTGTGTGAAAAGACGGTGACAAACGTCCGAGCCGGTCAGCAGCCTCAGCGTCTCTACAGCCATCATCAGCCAGCAGAAACAAACCACAAGTCACTGATTCGACGAGCTTAGAGCAGAAGCCACACAACGAAAAGCAAAAACTACAGTTTCTGCCTTCAAAGAGCAACAGCGTTAGCATCAAGCTAACAGCTGATCTCACTGGAGTCACAGTTAACTGATCTGAAACCAAACCATTGAACTCAAGGTCTGTTCAGGAGCAGGTCTGGGTCTTTCAATCATATCACACGTTCTTCATCATGCTTCCTCAAACTTTTCCTGAGTACTTCCTGTTTATGCTGACTCACTCCTGACCTTGACGACAGATTTATAAACATTTGTCAAATATCTGCTGATTGAGATCATGTGATGTGACTGAAATGGAATGTTAAATCTATTTCTGTGAAGTGAATCCAATTAAGATCTTTCCTGACAAACCTAGAAAACAATGTGAGCCAGGTTCTCCGGACGTTTTGGTGAAACTAAGTCCCTGACGGGAAACATTCACATCCACGTTTAAGGTTAAAAATGAATGAAAGTTTCAGAAACATTCACAAGAAAGATTTAGGATTTAGATTTAGTTCTTGAGATGTTTGCTGCACACAAGGAAGTTTCAGATTTTACGTATGAAAACAAGTTAGTTTGAGGTTCAGAAACATTCATCATGTACAAGAAAGTTTCAGGAACGTTTGAAGGATCAACAAAGTTTCTGAAATATTCAGCGTACACAAGAACGTTTGAGAAGTTTCAGAAACATTTATTCTACATGAGAAGGTTCATGAAATTCTTCTCAAGTACAACAAAGTTTCAGCTGAAGTCAAAGTCACAGAAACATTCCCAGGACAACAAACTTTCCCCGACTAGAGTTTGGACCAGGGGGAGAAACAGGGGCAGTAAAAAGACGTCAGGGTTGTTCTCTGAGCGTTCTGCTCCTCACCCAGCTTGTCGGAGGAGGTGATAATGTCAGTGGGGACACATGAATCCAGATCAGCGTCCATGATGCCGAGCGGGTCCAACTGGGCCACATGGTGCCCTCGGATCTACAGGGGGACGACAACAGCACAGAGCCCACCCAGAACAGGAGGAGGAGGAGGAGTGAAGAAGAAGAAGAAGAGGAGGAGGATTGAAGAGGAGGAGGAGGAGGAGGAGGAGGAAACCAGTTGCAACGAAATGAGAGGCAGGAGGAAGTGGAGAGCCAAGTGGATGAGAAGCAGGATGGAGTGAAGACAAAGAAAGGAGGGGTGCAGAAAAGGAGGAGGAACGGCGGAATAGAAAAAGAAGAAGGTAAAAAAGGTCAATATCGAAATAGGATTGGACAGAAAAACAAGGAGAGAGGGAACAAAGAGAGGAAGAGCAGGAGGAAGAAGAGATAGAGAGAAAGAGGGAGGGAGGGTGGGAGGGAGAGCAACATTAACACCACAGGCTGAAGCAGTTTGTCTGTTTTTTTTAGCTCAGCTGTCTCACCGACGTCCTGGAAGCCAGTATTGACCGGAGCATCATCAAAATTCACACAGCTGATTCCCAGAGGATCCAACTGAGCATTGTGATGCCCCATCACCTAAACACACACACACACACACACACACACACACACACACACACACACACACACACACACACACACACAAACACACACACACACACACACACACACACACACACACACACACACACACACACACACACACACACACCTGATTATCACGACACTGACGGACAGACAGGACAGACTACTGGACGTCTTCACAGGTCCACATGACAGACAGCTGATTCTTCAGATCATGTTATTCAATCTAACCAGAGAGACATTTTTTTCCTCCAGGATGGTGAAGGTATGTCCCGCCCTACTCTCACTCTGATTGGCTCATACTCATTGAACTTACAGACTCTTCCAGCTGTTCTCTTATTTCTGTTTAATCACCGAGTCATTAGTCTTCAAAACTCTCTTTGTGTTAATTAGGAAACATTAATCACTGTTTCAAAATGTATTAACTGATAATTAATCAATAGTCTAGAAATGTCAGTGATTGTGCCTAGTTTGACATTATTTTATCTGGTTCAAGTGTTTGCTGAATAAGGAAACTTGAGGGAAAAATGAGGGAAAAATGCATTATTAATTATTGATGATTAATTGATTGTTAGTATTTTCGACTATCTGTTAAAAAACAGAACTGGTCTGGTGGCACCAAATGAGGCATAGACAGATGTTTGAACAGAGACAGATGTTTGAACAGAGGCAGATGTTTGGACAGAGACAGATGTTTGAACAGACAGATGTTTGAACAGAGGCAGATGTTTGGACAGATGTTTGAACAGAGACAGATGTTTGAACAGAGGCAGATGTTTGGACAGAGGCAGATGTTTGAACAGAGGCAGATGTTTGGACAGAGACAGATGTTTGAACAGACAGATGTTTGAACAGAGACAGATGTTTGAACAGAGGCAGATGTTTGGACAGATGTTTGAACACAGACAGATGTGTGAACAGAGACAGATGTTTGGACAGAGACAGATGTTTGAACAGACAGATGTTTGAACAGAGGAACTGAGTTTGGACAGAGGCAGATGTTTGAACAGAGGCAGATGTTTGAACAGAGACAGATGTTTGGACAGACAGATGTTTGAACAGAGACAGATGTTTGAACAGAGGCAGATGTTTGAACAGAGGCAGATGTTTGGACAGAGACAGATGTTTGAACAGACAGATGTTTGAACAGAGACAGATGTTTGAACAGAGGCAGATGTTTGGACAGATGTTTGAACAGAGACAGATGTTTGAACAGAGGCAGATGTTTGACAGAGGCAGATGTTTGAACAGAGGCAGATGTTTGACAGAGACAGATGTTTGAACAGACAGATGTTTGAACAAAGACAGATGTTTGAACAGAGGCAGATGTTTGGACAGACAGATGTTTGAACAGAGACAGATGTTTGAACAGAGACAGATGTTTGAACAGAGAGATGTTTGGACAGACAGATGTTTGAACAGAGACAGATGTTTGAACAGAGACAGATGTTTGGACAGACAGATGTTTGAACAGAGACAGATGTTTGAACAGAGGCAGATGTTTGAACAGACAGATGTTTGAACAGAGGCAGATGTTTGGACAGAGGCAGATGTTTGACAGATGTGAACAGAGACAGATGTTTGAACAGACAGATGTTTGAACAGACAGATGTTTGAACAGAGCAGATGTTTGGACAGAGACAGATGTTTGAACAGACAGATGTTTGAACAGAGGAACTGACTCAATGTTTTGTTTTATTAGTCTCTTTTTTTCTGGATTGGTATTTTTAAAAAAGGATTTCACGTTTACTGAAAAGGACATTTGTAGTTGTTGACATTTAATCAAGGCTCTGTGTCCTTTTATTTTATGGGTTTGTGCTGTTTTGAGAGTCTGAGCTCTCTGGAACAAGTTACCTCTGATTTTTAATGAACTATACAAAACATTTTGCATCTTTTTCTTGTAATTTTCCTTTTTTCCCAAGAGCGTCGTAGCATGAATGACTTGAACTGTCACAGTATATTTGATCTGACTCGGTCTGTTTCTCCTGATTAAAGCTGTGAGACGTTCAGATGATAAAATATAAATCTGTTTTATCTAAGTGGAACCAGAGCTGCCGTCTTCTCTGACAAGTTGATGTTTCTCTTTGTGAAAATTGATTTATAGACACTTCTGGACCTGTGAAGACGTCCAATAATCACATCAGTAATCAGAGTTTCTCAACATTTTCTACAGGATTTCATGTAAATCTGAGCTCTTTTCATTCAGTCGTTTCTTGTTGAAGAGGATGAAGGAAGCTCTGCTTTTATTTCTGAACGATTAAACAAAGAATAATACATTTATCTCACACAAAACTCTCTGATCACATGACTCCATGTGGGGTCCAGAGCCCAAGGTTGAGAAACTCTGAACTACATCAGTTTGTTAATAACTTACACACTCTATAAGTGTGTTAGAGTTCAATAAAAATAGACTGATCAATCAAAAGAATTGATTATACAAGCTCTTCTAATAATTCAATATATTGATCACTTCAAGATTGAACCTTAAAAAAACAACAAGAATTTAAAATATTCTGTTGAGCTCCACGTCAGAGGAGATTCTGTGGAAAAAAAGACAAGGTCAATATCACAGAATACAGGCAGTTCAGTTTCTACGACTGCATTTATCAATAATCAATAACAGACTTCTTGCTATAAAAATAAATCTTACACTTTATTCAACTTAATAAAAGTTAAGTTTGTGCAAACTTGAACAAACGTTCTGCCTGGTGGCCCCATGAACAAAGCAGAAATTAGTGAGTTACAGTGAGAGGTTCTAAGGTGGAACCACTGATCAGCAGGTACCTAAACGAGCCGCGTGTGGTCGGTACGTGTACCTGATAGGCCCTGATGAGCGACTGGACGGCCAGATGATCCTCCACCAGCTTCTCCACGTTGGGCTGAGCTCCGACCAAAGAGGAGAGCTGAGGGCCGGCGAGGCCCGACGCCGCCGACAGACCCAGAGGAGACTGGTAGGCGGCTCCAGGAGGAGCACCGGCGTTAGCGTTCCTGAAAAATACATCCCACGACTGGAGGAGGAGGAGGAGGATGATGAAGGAGGAAGAGGATGAGGACGAGGAGGATGAAGGAGGAGGAGGAGGAGGAGGAGGTGAGGGGAGAGAGACGGAAAGACTTTTAATAAAACAACAAACAAACAGTCAGTTTCTGTCCTACTGATCAACATTAATATCAACACATTCAAAGGTGTTTATGAAGACGATGGATTATTAGAGACGGACGTCCTGATCTGACATTTATATATTTATAGTTTAAGTCAACCCAGAATAACAAACAAACATGAATTCATCACAGCTGATCTGAAGTTTGTCTTTATGAGTCTGACACTGAGCTCTCATAATAAACTCAGGTGAAAATCTGTATTCTGACAAACAGAGTCACTCGACGACGCTCCAAAATAATCTGAAACTGGTTTTGTTTTTTTTTTCATTGATGGAAAATAAAAATATAAAATCAAATGAAAGTATTAGAACCAGGGGAACTCAGCCAACAGAATTATTTGAAGGTAGAAAAGAAATAATTGGCTCATCACTTCTGCTCAACAGCCTCGCTCTCCTTATTAATCAATAAGTATGATCAGATGTGATCAATAAAATATTGACACAGTTAAGCTTATTTTCAGACGACGTCTTCCAACTACAAAAGCAGTTTATCAGCCACATGATTAATCATGATGAATGATGTGTTGGTGTCACGGGGTCTGTCCTCTATATTCTTTTATTCTCAGTATTTAAACACATCAAGATTCACAATATCATCAATATCATATATTAGGACTGGGTTAAAAAAAATCCATTAATTGATTTGAATTGATTTTACTTTGTGATATCCAATCATAGAAGAGTCTGTCTTTTGTCTTTTCTGTGGTGGACGTGTGGCGCAGCCTGCAGTTTTAACCCTGTGTTTGATGTGAGAGAAGAAAACAGTTCATGTAACTGATTTGGGGTCAGTTCTTAATGTAAACATGAATATTTTGAATAATGCACCAGGTTAGAGGTTAGTCTGAGTTCTCTGAGAATCTCTTTCACATCAAAGAAAACTGTGTATTATAAGTGAAATCTCGTGAACTGACTTGATACGCAGCTCTATCAGATAAGTTAGAATACATGAAATACCATCATTTACTGTAAACCACAGTGAAACACTGGGAAGCTCTGACGCTCTGAAAAGCATCAATCTCAACTTTTACTCTCACATGCAGTAAAATCGTGGAGACTCAGATCAGCATTTGAAACTGATCCATTTATAAACAGTTCTCTTTTTGTCCCCGTGTTGCTGTGATCAGACGTGACGTGACTCTATCTGAGAGCTTCAGAGGACACACAGCGAGGACAGGACCCGGCGAGCCTCAAACGCCAGCACACACTGAAGAACTTCCAGAGAAACTTCAGGATGATTCAGGCCATAAACATGTTTTCTTTAGGCTGTGATCCAACAACACATCAGAGGAAACAGCTCTTTTCTGCTGACAGTCTAAAGGCAGTGGAGGGTTAAACAGGGACAGAAAGAGACAAACAGGATTCATGTTGTAGTCAGCAGGCAGCAACCGTACAGCCTGTTTTCACTCTGTGGTTCATTCTGGACTCATGAGTCACAGACGTTGAGATCATAAACATCTCATTACTGAGACGTTTCCAAACACGCCCCACATTTTACTCTCTCACTACAGTTCAGCACATATCTGTCTTCATGACCAGCTTTTCTGGAAACTGCACTTTATCATAAAACAAAACACTACAGCTTCTCCTGAACGCAGCGTACAGCTGTGGGAAATCAGGCCCACATATTTATATATGGTATATTAATATGAGGGGAGCAGCTCTGTCTCCCCAGTGTGACATAAGAGGCCTGCATGAAGGTGACATAATGAGTGAATGAAGCTGCTGCTGTTTCACTCAGTGTTAAAGGACGAGCAGGCTAATAATAGCTGCTGAAGCTCAGTCACATGATCCAACTGTTTTACTTTCCAAAGTGAAGTGGAGAGAAGCTGAGAGACGTTCATTAACTCTCCTCCTCCTCCAACAAACCCTCGCCTCACACCAGGGGTATGTTAGCTTTACACACCTGTGATGACTTCCTGAAGGATTTAAGAGGTTTGTCCTCACAAATCAAACTGGGGGACGGTCTCTCAGTGTCCTGAAGGGACAGCAGGAGGGAGGAGGTCCAGCAGCCAACACACATTTTCCCACAATTTTAAAATAAAAACTCTTTCTTTTTAAAAGTTTTTCTTTTTAAAAGTTAGAATAGAGAAAATATTTCTCTTCAAGAAACTTTTTGCTACATGTGAGAGTTAAAAAAAAACAAACATCTTCATCAAATACCAGTATAAATACTCTGTGGAGGTGAACACACACACAGTGTGGCTGACGTGTGTGTGTGTGTGTCACCCTGTCATGTGTCACATGTCACAGTTGTTATGTAAAGATCTGTCAGTGTGACCTTGCTGTGATCCACTTAGTAAACTAGCTGGAAGCAGCAGTGACCACATGCTGGACGTCACAGTCAACAGCAGGATGAATCTGCTCATATGAAAACATAAGGTGTAATAAAATCAGCCAGAATGAGTTGGAACACAGTTTATATTCAATATCAGTTATTTAGTCCTTTAAAGGAGCAGTGCGTAGGATTTACTAGCATATTTACATTATTATCCTGCAGCTTTTATATTTAATAAACCAAAATATTTATTTATGTCTCAGCTGAGAGATGATTTCTGCTTTGTCTCTGTGGAAAATGATTATTGCTGAGTTATTAAAAAGTTCAGAGAAGAACAATCATGCTGGCGTGTCGTCCGTCTGCTGCTGTTGGATCTGAATTAAACCCATCGGCCTCGTCACAGACGCTTTTTAATGCTCAACAGGAAGTGAAGAGCAATGATCATCTTCACCAGTGATTAATTTGTCAACCAGTTTCTCTATCAATAAATTAGTTGTTTGGTCCATTAAACATCAGAAAATGTCTCTCAAAGTCCAAGATGACGTCCTCAAATGTCTTGTTTTGTCCACAACTCAAAGATATTAAGTTTACAGTCAGAGAGGAAAGAAACCAGAAAATATTCACATTTAAGAAGCTGAAATCAGAGAATTTGGACTTTTTTCTGACTCAAATTATCAATCAATTACCAAATTAGTTGGTGATTAATTTTACAGTTGATTAATTGTTGCAGTTCTGATCTGATTTAATGTGACAAACTGTGATAAAATCATTTTGTATAAACTATGTACATCAACTAAAGTCATAAACTGTAAACTCTTTCCTTAATCGATCAATGGTAAAATAAACAATCAATTAATTGATTAATCATACTTATAAAGTGTTACATTTATCAAACAACCCCTCAATCAGAGTTTTATTTCCACGGCAACATGTTCCACGTTCTCTGACAGCAACACATAAACCCTTAGAAATAAAGCTGCTAACTAGAACCATATAGGGTTCTTCGGCTTGTCCCCATTGGAGAACCATTTCTGGTTCCTGTTAGAACTTTTGTAAAAGTTCACTTGGAACCCTTTCACAGAGTTCTACCTAGAACCCAACATAAAGGGTTATATCTAGAACCATCTATTAAAGGTTTCACCTTGAACCCCCCCTGTGAGAGGTTCTACGGAGAACCCTTTTAAGGTGCAATGGTTCCACCTAGAACCCTCTCTGGAGGTTCTATTCAAAACTTCTTTATCTTTCTAAGGGTGCTAACAAGAATCCAACCAGATGGTTCTACCAAGAACCGTTTTATATTATGCAACAAAGAAATCTTGAAAGAGTTCTCCAAAGATTTCAGCAATCCTTCTAAAAAAAGGTTCTTTGGATTTGCTTACTCATTAAAACACATAGAATATAAATAAGTTCTCAGTAGAACCCCTGGGTGGATTCTTGTTAACACCTTTAGAAAGGCAGAAAGGTTCTGATGAGGAATGGATCAACATTTTTCACCATTTTCTGATATTTTATGGAACAAAAGAACTAATCAATTAATAAAAGGGCTGAAAAATTTATTGAACTTTTGTTGACAATTCAGTCTGGCCTCGTAAAATCATAGGAGGTGAAACGTGTGTCAGACTGTCATTTTAAATTAAATATGGTGCTGCAGGATCATCATATTACATTTCACACTTCAGAAAACATCAGCGGCGTGTACGTCACACTGACAGACATATTGCATAATCTTAAATTTAATTTAAAAAACTTTATTTAAAGGGGCTGAAAGTTTCTAAGAAGGTTCCTGGATGTTCTAATTTATATTTCTGAAATGCAGCTACAGCCAGACTCTTTATGGTCCCATTATCTGAGGTCCTGAGGTGACCAGTAAGACACCATGTTATATCCTGTATGTGGTCCTCCAGACCAGCAGGGGGCTCCACTGACCCTTACCTTGTGAACACTCTTGGGGTCCTCCAGCCAGGCGTAGTACATCTCCTCCACATAGTTGGAGCTCGTCCCGTTCAGGAACGGCTCCGAGGCCACAGGTGCAGTGTAGCACCTGATTGGCTGAAACGTCCTTGTGCCACCTGTGGAGGCGACTGTGATTGGCCGCTGCTGGCCGACAGTCTGAGCCGCCTGCGAGGCAGTGAGCGGACGCAATCGCGCCGCACAAGTCCTTAAACGATGCATCAGCAGTCCTTAAAAGTATCGCACACACGGCGGTGGTGGCGGCGGTCAGTCCGACGGGCCGGACGTCCTCAACCTCAGACCTCAGACGGGATCAAAAACTCCACCAATCGCAGGGCGGTCCCACAACAGAGAGGGAGGAATCAAATGTCCACTGGTCCGTTTGTCCACTGAGACAGACAGAGAGACACTGTTAGACAGGAAGTTGACACCAGGGATGATAATGATTAATCAGGAATTTAATCAATTTCCTATCAAATAATGATTTGAAATATAACAGATTATTTTTTATGAGTGTTTAATGTTTAGGCCTTTTCATCTTTATGTTTTATTTACAACGTGTTGAGGTGGAAATAAAGCTTTGATTGAGGAGAGAAGAAACACCACACCATAGTCATTTTAATGTTTTTCAATCAAATTAGAATAATGATGTAAAAATGATCATTACTTCTAATATCACATGCCATATTGTAACTGCAATATCAGTCAAAATAATTACAATTAGATATTTTCTTTAAATCATTCAGCCATAATCTGGTGGATATTGGTTCCAGTGTGAGCTGTCAAAGTAATACTTATATAGAAGATATGCAGGTATGACTCAACCAGGTGGAGGTGAGTGTGTACAGTGACGATTTATAAAAATATCTACACAGAAGAAAAGAAAAAGCTAAAACACGAGCACCTCACAAATGAACTAGTGTGTCCCTGCAGTGTGAAAACGTGCCACATGTTTTTCTGTCAGTGTGTAAAAGAAGTCACAGACATTAGACATTCAGAAAAATCTTAATAAGACTTTAATTAACATAATAAACCTGTCAGGTGATTTATTTCGGGTGTGACAGGTCTGATCTGTCCCCTAAGCTGGACTTTCTCAGTCTCTGTTTTGACCTTGTTGGGTCTCTCCACTCCCTGCCTGCTGCCTCCATTCTCCTTCCCTCAACCCGACCTCAACACGCCCACAGCTTCTGATTGGCTACCTCAGAGAAATCTCGCGTCACTATTGGTTACTCCAGCTGTCCGTCACTTTGTCCTTTCACGAGTCATGAGTTCCCGAAAATGCTGCTGCTTCACCACAACACTGTAAAACGATCCGTCCTCAGTGTTTAACATGAAAATGACAAAAACTACAGGCCCTGAACTCAACACTGCTGCTCATTATTCTGCATTACCAGGCTACATGGTTAGCTTCAGAGCTAACGTGTTAGGTTATGTAATTAGCCGGTTAGCTTCTACTTTCCACTCTGTTAATTGGCATTAGCACGTTTGGCTAACAGCTAAACGGCTGCTAGCTGCGTGAACTTGAGCGGCTGTTAGAAGCAAACTTTACGATTAATTTCTCTATTTTTCTTGTATTAAATTGAAGCATAATGTTGAGCTACAGCGTCACTTTCAGCCTGAAATCTGACAGATGACCTCCCGGTAACGTTAAACGCTCTGTGTGTGTGTGTGTGTGTGTGTGTGTGTTAGCTAACATGCGGCTAACATGCTAACAGGTTTTGTCTGTCTCACATTCCTGCAGACGGATCTGACTTCAGGACCTGTCTCTCTGTCTCCAAAGGGACAGACCGGGTCTAACTGTCTCCCCTATGGACACAGAGACCCGTGAAGAGTCTCCAGTCCCGGGCACTGACCTCCAGAAACGGTTTCAGCGGCTCCTCTCGGCCGGTCTCCCGTATGTCCTTCTCCTCTCTCTCCCGGTAAAATGATGACAGCTCGGGGCGCGGAGCGTGAGGAGAGGCCCGTGGAGCAGTGACGTGACGCGGAGCTGACGTCACGACGTACGGGGACTGTGCGCGTGTGTTTAGTTCTTTTCATCTAAAATTAAATTAACATAGAAATAATAATAATAATAATAATAATAATAATAATAATAATAATAATAATAATAAATGACACTAATTAAATCTAAACTATTACATTTACATCAAATTTAACTTTTTAATACAATAAATGTATTTTAACAATGTTTTAAGGTGTTTTCCTCTTTGTAACCATTTTATCTGTTTATCCTTAATATCTATCTAAATACATTATCTTTACTTTGTCATATATTTAATAAACATTTTTTAAAAAGCTGAATTAGTATAGAAAATAATCTAATTTGCTAAGTTTAAGCAAAATTAGTTTGCTCCACATTTTTATAGATCTCTTTGGCTAATTTCAATCAATCAGTCAAGAGCAAACTATGTTGAAAATTTGTTATACAATTTGAATGATCAATAAATCACCTTGTGTCCTTGAAAAATATATCATATTACACTGAGAAAAGACAAGTATGAAGACATGAAGACACAAATAATGTGTAGCTGATATCTTTTTGATAGAAATAAAAAGTTTTATTGCCACATTAAAATCCCTTTAAAAAACCCTGATGGACACCAGATGTCTCCTACTTGACTCTGAAGTCCATTCTCAGTATATTTATTTATTGATTTTACCTTCATCTAAACAGCCAAGTAAACAAAAAAAAAAAACAACGAAAAAATCCCATCTACAATTAGAGCTGCAATGATTAAATTAATAAATCAGATTAATCAGCAACAATTTAGACAATTGATTAATCAGTTTGAGTAAGTTCTTATTTTTACTTTCTTTACTTCTTTATGACAGTAAACCAAACATCTTTGAGTTTTGGGAAAAATAACACTTGAGGACGTCATCCTGCACTTTGACTGACATTTTTCACCATTTCATGGACCAAACAAGTAATCAATTAATAATCAAGAAAATAATAGATTGATTAATTGACTATGAAGACAATCATTAGCTGCAGCCCTGGCCCTCTTTCTAAATATCATCATAAACAAAATTCTTTGAATATAAATCCTCAGAGTGCAGATAAAGAAATGATACAGCTGACCAGAGGGGAAGGAATTCACATAGTTTATATATTTTAAATTCCAACTGTACAAATACTTCATTATCAGTAAAACTCATTCTAAAGGTAAATTATATAATTTTATGTTTTAAAACTTTAATTAAAACATTATTTATCATGTAGAATGGCTCTAATTAGACTTATAATATTATATATAATACAATTTCATTATTATTATTGATGCATGAACCCATGAGCAGCATTTAAACGCTGAAGCTGATAAAAACTGAGCAGATTTTTTTTTATTTATGGGGTATCATATTCAAGTCCTCCATGTTTTTACATGAAAAATAACTTAAACATCATAAAAATGGACCAAAGGTCTCAGCTGTTCTTGTATAAAGTGTTCAGTTGTTTCATTTATAACAAAACTTCAGATTTTATAAATCAATAATCTGTAAAGTAACTGAAGCTCGCAGATAAATGTACTGAAGTAAAAAGTAGAATATTTCCCTCTGAGATGTAGAGAAGGTGAAGTAGAAAATACTCGAGTAAAGTAGAAATACTTCAGCTGTTAGTTATTCATCAACAGTTTGAAACATAAAAATCAATCAGTCTGACCAAGTTTCCACGACACAGCAATATTTAATAATGAAATTACCACAGATAAACAGGTTTACATTTGAAAAAAAGAAATAAAGTCCTATAAAATCATTTATTAGAATAGAAAATGGCGAGATTCTCTGTGTTGCCATGGTGATATCAGTGTTTGTATAGGGAGATCAGGTGACACCAGTTGACCAATTATTGTGTCCCATTTTACCTGTTGTGGTACAACGTAACACTACAGATTACACAGGTTTAGCATAAACATAACAGCGGACACTTTCACTATCAGCCCTCAGTTTCACCTCTCAGGCGCCTCCTCCTCCTCCTGCTGCTGCTTTCTGCCTGAAAGACGAACCTTAGGGCATAAAATCCCACAACATTATCCTCAGAGCAGGCCGACCGATCAATCGATCAATCTGTAGATACTTGGAGTCAATTATGTTATTAAAGAAACTATCATCCAGATCCAGGCCTCTGGCTGGAATCATGTGGAGCAGAATCAGCTATTTAAAGGGTCAGTCTGGTCTTTTTTTAATATAAATATTTAAAACATCCTGTGTGCAGAATCAGACCAACTCAAATCTCACTGTGAACCTCTTAGAAATAATCAAGCAGCTGCATGTTAAAGACAAACAGAATGAAGCGTGAGACAGGACCCCCCCCCCCACACACACACACACACACACACACACCACAAATAAAATAAATCACTGCATTTTAGATAAAGAAATAGAAAAAGTCCGATTTTTGCTGAATGATATTTGAGACTTTAGCTGATGAAACATTTAATTAATCAATAGTGTAGAAACGACATAAACTGAACCTCATCTGACATTGTTTTGTCTGTCAGAGCTGTTCATTGGATAAGGAATGATTAATTATTTTGTATGTAAACATGTTATTTATCACAGCTGGAAAAGACTGAAAAATATTGAAAAGTGCTTAAATTTGAATTTTGGAAAAGGTGAACGAACCCTGAAATTATGATTTCAGTTTTAGTTATGTGCAGATCTGATTTTGAGGACCTCAGAGCAGAAAAAGTCTTGTTGACCTGCTGTGATTTCTGGACCCCAGGCTGGGAACCAGTGATTTAACCCCATAATGTCCACAGTAGAATTTTAAATTAAAGTCGGAGCTGAGCATAAAATCCAATGTTTTTCAAACTGGTCAAAGTTTGAGGCTCCAGCACGAGTTTTTTTTTTTTTTTGGATCATAAGAAATTTTCTTTCCAGTAGTTGAACCGTGTTAAAATAACAATAAAGTTTGAAAAAAATAAAATAAAAAGCAGATTTTATTTGTGCCCATTTATTCTTTCATGCTTTTGTCAGGGACTATTTTCAGCAGCGGATGAATCGCGTGTATGTGTGTGTGTGGGACTGATTCAGAATAAACTACAGGCTGAGACACACACAGGTTGGTTTGAGTCTGTGCATCAGATTTGTTGATTTGACTGTGAGCAGACGGACTGAGCCTTTAAAGGGACAGTTTACCGTCTGTAACTTGATGCTCTTGAAGCTTCAGCTCAGCTGCTCTCACGTCTCTAAATAACTTCGGCCTGAACACTTTGTTCTTGCTTTTCTCAGGACTTAAATTTGGGGGGAAACACTGATTTATTTCTGTCTCTTTTTGGCATGAAAGTGATTAAATGCACAGAAGTAAGAATTAAGTCCTTTGACTTCACAGCCAGATTTGTGCAGAAAAAACACTCCAGACAGCAGATTAAAAATACTAAAGCAGATAATAAGAATATCAACATGACACGGAGCAGCCAGGCTCATAAACTGGCTAAACTTTTTAAATGTTCAGAATCTGTCTGATGAAGGTTCCTTCAGATGTCAGGGTGACGTCAGGACGCCTTCAGGACGCCTTCAGGACGCCTTCAGGACGCCTTCAGGACTCTAAAGCAGCTGTTCCACATGTGAGTTTGCACCTTTAGACACTTCAGCACAGTTACACGTCTTCAATCTGTGACGTTCAGGAGAGTTCAGGAGTCACAATCACAACAATAAGATTGTGACAGGATCAATTAATCCATTTTCATTATTTTCTGACATTTTATGAACCAAACAACTAATTGATTAGTGGAAAAATTATAGCCAAATTGATCATTGGTAGAAAAATCGGAATCAGCAGTCAGACCCTTAAAAGATCGAAAATTGGAATCGGCCAGGAAAATCTGAATCGGTGCATCTCTAACGCTTGAGTTTGAGGAGACGTGGATGACATCGGACGAGCAGCATGAAGGTGTTTTATATTTTTTTGGTTGTTTTTTTTAACCTTTAATTTTTACATTCTGCTACGCTGTTTTCCTGTGAAGACTAAAAAAAGACGAAACCCGACCTTCAATCAGCTTTTCTGAGTCAACTGTTCCTTTAAGATGGTCACAGAGATCAGGCATAACCATGTCCAAGTGTTTCATGAGGGATTTCCTTTGTGATGAATCAGCCACACCTGTAGGGAGGACCAGGTGGTGGAGACCAAGCGCACCCACACACAGCAGCAGCAGCAGCGGGGGGGGGTGCGTTACATTCCTGTGACAGTGCTGATCAGAGGGGAAGTGCAATCAGACGGCACCAGTGCTTCATTCACAGACAAGAGAAACAGAAAGTGCAAGCTCCGCCTCCAGTGACCTCTGCGTCTTCAAACCAGCCAATCAGAGTGATGCACTCCTGTTTCGCTTCGTTAACACGAGTTTAACCCTTCGGCAGCGTTTTCGGTTTCAAGCAACGCGTCTTTAATATTAAAATTCAGCCACGGAGACAAAAGTTTCCAGCTCTCTGATTGGCTGCGTCCCAAAACTCAAACTCCACTTGTCACATATGAATGTATATATACAGAAAATATGAAACAGAAATTCAGACATTTACTGATTATCATCATTTCGTAGCGTCGTAAAACTGTGGAGTGTTGCATTGTGGGACTGTCAGCACACAGCAGGGCTGAATGATTTGGAAAAATATCTAATTGTGATTATTTTTACTGATATTACTGATATTGACCTGAAACAAACAACGCAGCGCTGCAGTGATTCGTTGATTAATCAATTAGTTGTCAATTATTAAATTGGCAGATTGATCATTAGTTGAAAAGTCGGTCCCAACATGTGAAAACAGGTGGAGCATCCGTGCGCTCCACCTGTTTTTCAATTGACATGAATTAATTTTTCACCATTTTCTGACATTTGGACCAAATAACTAATCGATTAATCTTAAAAATGACTGATAGATTGATTGATAATGAAAATAATCATCAGCTGTAGAATCTGAGTTTGTCAGCACATCTCTGCAGCACCACAATCATTTTACAGGTTTTTAGTATTTTGCTGACTTGCAGGCCGCCGGCGAGCTGCTCCGTTATCTCGATGCCTAAAAAAAATAAACAGAGATGCTGCTTATTCATCTGAAATCAAAGACTCGTTGTATAAAAAAATACTTTTAATTTGAACAGTAAATGTGGCACAGTTATCACTGCAAACTGTACATGTGCCATTTTGAAATGCAAAGATGGACGTAGCAACGTGGTGGCGACTGTAACTAAGAGGCGTGGCTCTTAGCATGTGACAATTATGTCACAAAAATTTATTGTTAACTGTCATAATAGTTCTGGTAATATTAATACTAATACATAGTCAATACTTTATAGTTTTAACAAACTGAACTCATGGCCCTTTAAATTTGCTCTTAGCAAGCAAATGTTCGTTAGCAAGCTGGCTAACTGTAAATACTAGCATGTGTGTTAGCATGACGGGTGACGTGTCAGTCCAGCTGTGATTTTACAGCAGAAGTACAAAATGTCAGCAATGATGAGTAATTGTTTAACTGATCAGGAAGCTGCACAAGTCTAGTAGCATTAGCTTGTCAGCTTTGCTAGCATTGTTAGTTAGCATTGTTAGTTAGCTAACCAGTTCTAATTAACAAACAAAACACTGGGAGTAACTTATAACCACTCCCACATTTTAATATGATGATTAAATATTTGATTTAGCGGTGAAACAGCAGTTTAACTGGTGAAAAGGTAAATTAGCATTAGCTCATGAACTTGTAAGCTTGCTTAGTGTAGCTATCAAACATTAGTTAACACACTGGCTAGCTAACAACACCGGGGGAATTTTCGGTTGCTAGCTGTAGTATGAAAATCGGGAAACAGTGAAGCTAACTAGCATTAGCTATGACCTTGTAACCCTAAGCCCTGTTATTAAGCTAGCAGATGTTAGTTAGCTAGCCAGGATGCTAAATGAGTAGCATGAAATACTTTCTCACAGAGGCCAGAGGAGTGAGTTCGAACAGCGTTTTACAGCAGGAATACAAAATGCTGCTGAAGACGTTTTTGGTTGGTTAATGACGAGCTCATCTTGTATTTGGCTTGTTGACGTCACAGGTGACTGTTCTGAAATATGATTGGCTGGTTCGGTGAAAGAGAAGACAGCGTGTCACCTGATGGAGCTGAGTTTTGTCTCCAGACTGCACTTTAGAAAGAACGAAAGAAAAAGAAAGAGAGAAGGAAGTGTAGCTGCTTCAGTTCAGTGCCGGCGCCTTTCTGTATGTTCTGGTAAGTTCCTGGTCCAGTCTGACTGGGTCCAGGTTCCTGATGGAGCGGTCCGGTTCAGTTTCTACCTCTGCCACCCCCCCAGGCAGAGTTCAGCGAAGGCTGTCCGCCATCTTGGCTCCAGAATTGTTTCCTGACTGTTGCTTGATAACCAGCTCAAAGCGGGTGGGGACTGAGTTTTAAGGAGGAAGTGGAGAGAAGAAGAAGAGGAGGAGGAGGAGGAGGAGGAGGAGGGGTGTCATCCAGGTGTGGTGGGAGGGACCCTCTGATTGGTTAAACAGGTGGAGCGGGGGCAGGTCTTTGAGGCACCAGAGGCTGTGACGCAGCAGAAGGTTTCGGTTTTCTGATGAGAAATAAAAAAAAAAACATTTTTAACTGCTGCAGGAACAACAACAAACATTTGTAACGTTTCTGATCAATAAACAACATAAAACCTGTAATCTACACTGATCTGCTGCTTCTAGTTAGCTTTGATTCTACGACCAGTTAGTTAAGAATTGTCTTCCACTTCTAGATCCAGTTAGCTTAAAGTAAACTTTAAGGTCAGGTTAGCTCAGAGTTAGCTTTTAGTACACGTAGCTTAGTTAGATTTTTTTTTAACTACTTTAAAGTTAAAATTTAGGTTGTTAGATTAGCTTTAGTTTGGTATCTTAGCTACAACTCTGATGTCCAGTTAATTTTTAAGTTAGCTTCAACCTTTATGATCAGAGGAGTGAAACTACGAAGTGAGATTAATGTTAGTGAGACATGTTGAGTCTAAATCCAGGATGTTCAGAGTCATGAAGGCGGCTCTCTTTTAACCTGCTAGATCACCATGGTAACTGATGCTAAACTCATAACCTGGTCAGGAGCAGGTTATGTTCAGAGTTTCAGATTAAATCGTCTGTAAAAATGCGCCGTTCTTTAACTAATCATTGTCCTAACAAGGTTGTTTATGAGTGATATAGTTTTTAAACTGAGGGAGGAGGTTAAAATGAAAAGTTGTTGAGTTGTATGTTCATAATATCACTGAACGAATCCATATAATGTAAAAATGAAACAGCGGCACAAACTGTCTGCATCACGTTGTCATGGTAACCTCCGTTTGGTGATGCAGAGTCATTTTCCCCGTTTGCTCCAGATCATATTAACACTTTAAATTGACATGGTTTATAATCCACACAGTAAAATAATGATGAAGCAACTACAGACACTTTGAAGACTTTGATCTGTTTTCTGTTTTGTCTCGGTGATTTTGCAGCTCAGATCACTGATTAGAAAATTGATCATCATTTATCAGACAATCTTAAATCAGTTCCACTCATTTTACGTTGGTTTGGTCAAAAACTTCAGTGGTGTCCTCGTCTCTGTCATCATAGGACAGAGTCAGACAGACTTCATCATGTTTAAATCTGCTGGATGGAGTTTTATTGTTTAATGTGCAGTTTTCATGTTAGAATAAACGGCAGCATTAAGACCACATTTAGTCCATCAGTCATTTTCTGACATCATTCTTCTTCTCCTGCTTTATTTGTCATGTATTTATATATTTTCCACAGCTCATAATTAGAACAACTTGATGATTTTGAGTTCAGTAAGAGGCTCGATCGCTTCATTTCATGTGGAAGAAGAGTCAAATGAAACAAACGTCCCTTTTATGTGAAACGAAAGCCTGGATTAACAAAGAGAGCTGATAACCACCATCATGATCCCCGTTATCTCTGATCCAGGTTTTAGGTTTTGTTGATCCAGATCATGCAGAGAAAGTCTGACTGTGTTGAGCTTCCTGTAGTTCAACCCTCAGTTAGCAGCTTCAACTTTATCAAAATGAATTCATTCTTGATTCTGGAAATAACTTTTCCAGGATTTTAAACCACATCTCCCAACATTCCTGAGCCGGTGGGTTTTACTGAGTTACTCAGAGGCTGGATGGTGAATCAAAGAGCAGTGCTGTTGTTGTTGTTGTTGTTGTTGTTCTTACAGAGGAGGAGGAGGAGGCCTCAGAGCGTAGGAGGGAGCTGCTGTCCTGCTGGTCTCCACCACCTGATCTCACACACACACACACACACACACACACACACACACACACACACACACACACACACACACACACATTTAGTCTAAGAAAAGTCATGAACTAACCACACTTATACGTCCATCAGATGTGGATTTCCAGGATTTTTCAGGTCTTTTTTGAGATTGTTGTGACCTGAAATGTCACAGAAGCTTTTAAAAAAAATGCTTTGAGGAAAGTGAAAATTGTAATAGAAAGTTGCAAGTTTGTTCAGAGAGAACAAAACTGCTCTCTGTTCTAACTAAAATCATAACAAAAAGGGTTAGAAATACAAAAATATTAAAAATCTGCCTTATTTGTAAATGAAGCGGGTCACCAGGGGGATGTTACACAAAGACGCAGAATCTTTTTGTAGCTCAAACTCAAAAAAACAAAAAACAACAACATATAAATTCATAAACAGTGAATAATAAAATAAAACATTGAGTCGGTTCATTGAGACGTACATGTATGATGTTTACACGGCGGACTGCTGTGATTGGTGGAACTCGTGGAAAGCTAAATTGCAGGGTCACACAGAATTCACAGGGATTGGTTGAATCTGTGCGAACTGTTGCGATCACTCAACTTCCTGGACAGACTGAATTTCGTATTTTTGGGCTTTTATTTTGAAAGTGGATCATAAACCAGAAACATCAACAAAGAAAACCCAGAAACAGCCAGAGTCAAACCCAACAGTCAGAATGTTAAAAACATAAATATATTTTCATAATGAAGAATGTTGAGTAAAAGCAGCAGCAGCAGAGAGGAGAGCTCAGGATTACAGATTACAGCAGTAACAGTAATAGTAGTACTGCAGTGTGAGTATTGATGGGAGTATTTTACCTCCTGTGGTGGCAGCAGCTGAGCGTGGTGCTTCACATGGAGAGAGACAGAAAGCAGAGGGTGTTAGGACTCAGTTCACTCAGTTAAAGGGACGCTTCACCCCAAAATCAGCGAGTCTGCTGCAGCAGCGACGTGTTGCATTCACATCCACGGAATCAGTAAACTCCTTCATTTTCTGCCGAGGTTCAGGGTCCACGGACTCCGTGAAATGATCATGTTGTTCTGTTATAGAGCAGCTGCTGAAGCCATTATTCTTTGAGGTATGACAACACGGTTTGATAACCTGACTGTCAAACTCACGTCACGGCTCCAAAAACCACTCGGGGGTGAACTGTCCCTTTAAATTAGTTCTGTCAGTAACACACACAAACACAACGCAAACAAAATACACACACATCTAATGAGGACTAACAAACTAATCTGAACCTGAATCTTACTGGGAGCACAGTGACATCATCATCATCATCATCATCATCATCATCAGAGTCACAGGCAGCTTCATTAACATCAACACGTCTGTTTATTATGTCGACATGTTTGATCCATCGAGTCAAATCTGAAGGAGCTACACTAATTAATGGGGCTGTTGCCATGGTGACTAATTAACAACGCGGTTAAAACATTGAAGTTTAAGTTGTTTCTAAAACTATTTAATAAGGAGAGAAAAACAAGTGTGTTTTGGACTCATTTCGACAGTTGTGATGTTACAAAACAGACGGAGGACATGAAGACATGAGGACATGAAGACATGAGGACATGAAGAGAAGACGACTTTCAGAGATGAAGAATGTTTTAGTTTGATTAGTCTGAAAAGACACAGAGAGACCAGAGAAACCATCCTCTTGGTCTAAACTTACCCCATCTCTGACAATGTTGGCGTTGCCCCGGGCAACAGATGGAGGCTGCGCTCTGGGAGGTGGCGCTCTGCTGGGATTAGCTGAAGCTGCTCCGTCAGCCCTGCAGACAGGAAGTGACATCAGCTCAGTGAGAGAGAAGTCACATGGTTTGACATAAAGACGGCCACAGTTCACCGACGCTGAACTTCTGTCACCAACAGGAGCAGGAAGAACGATGCGTCTCTGAGTTCTCCAGCTGTCAGAGGGTCCATGAACGCAGCACAGAGACAAGCAGTCAGAGGAGGTGGCAGAGGGTCCATGAACGCAGCACAGAGGTCAGTTTTAGAGCAGCAGGTGGGAAGCAACTAAGTACAAACACTAATTCTGACATCTGAACACAAATATCTGAACTTTCTCCTCCTCAAATTTTCTAAACAGGTTCGTTACTTTAGTTTGAATGACTTTGAGGTGAATTATTGATTATTGTTATTTTGCATCATTGTGCTCCGCCTTCAAACATCGAGACTGATTTCAACCTGAATGGATGAAACAATAAGAAACAATAAGACAGAGAAAAGACGATTGACTGGAGGATCCATCAGAGGACATCACACAGGACAGACGGGACGAGACAGAAAGGGACATAACAAGACAAAAAAGATGCAGCAGTACAAAAGATTATGTAAGAAGATGAAAAAATACATAATAAACACATCAACAAGATGTAACAAGATAAAAAAAACATAAGACAAAAATTATGTAAAACACAAAACGAGACAAATAAGACAAAAATGACATAAGAGTTGTAACAAACTGAGACTCTGGTGGAGAAAAGCTGAGGACAGAAACAGTCAGTAGAAATGTCCAACAGAACACGACAACTCTGAGGACATTTCAGAGCCTGAACTTTTTCACTTTAACTGCAGTAAACAAGTTGAATCAGTACTTCTACTTTTACTCGAGTATCTGTGCTTCTACTGCAGTAAAGACTGAGAGGACTGTTGTCTCCTCGGGTTGTCAGAGTGTCCTTGAACGCAGCACAGAGGACAGTTGTCAGAGCAGTTGTCTGACCTGATGATTAACGGACAAACAGCTGAGTCGTCATCCTCTGTCAGCTGCTGCCGACTGTAACCTGCTGAAACCTGCTGACAGGAAGTGATGTCAGCAGTGATGTCAGACAGCCTTTTAGTAAATCAGACTTCATTTGATCTTTTCCAGGTTTTTTACACCCTCAGTTAGACCCCTTCAAAATAAAAGGGTCAAAAGAGATCACATGATCTGAAACAACCATCACAAGGAGGGAGATGAAGAGTTAAAATAAGATAAAACATAAAAAATACAAATCTGTCAAAAAATGTTTCTCTTCATTTTGAGGGAAAATCCTGAAGTATGGAGTTTGCCACGGGTCATGTGGTCAAATTTAAGTGTTGTGTTGTTTCGTGTTGTATTATGATGATGTTATACTGTAAAACACTTCCTGTGGTGATGTGTCATCACTTCCTGTTTGTGTGTGCATGACTCACTGGTATCCCTGTGATCTCCTCCTGCGGCTCAGCCCGAGGCGCCTCAGCAGCTCGTTCCTGCGCAGGAAAACAAACGCACCCAGAGCGAGGAGAGGAAGAACGAGGAAGAAGAAGACCAGCAGACCGTCTCTGAGGGACGTGTCCTTATCTGAGGACAGACAGAGGTCATGTTACAGCTAATGTCTCCTGAAACATGAATTAGAAACTTCGTCAGAAAGCGTCTCACCTTCAAGTCATGAATATTCTCACTCTAAATTGATATGTGCCATGACAACAACATTATTTATAATTCATTTATTAATTTATTCATGTTTACAGTTCTGTTTTGTTTGTTTGTTTTTGTTTTGTTTGCTCTTCTGTCGTCTCATAAACACTAAGAAAAAACACTAAAAAACCAGATCAGGTTCACAGCTCACTGTGACCAGTTTTTTAGTTTCTAAAACTCAAATTCAAGTTTACCTAAAGAAAAAAGTAAATGATCTCAACCAAAGATTATAGGTCAGTTAAACTTTTTAAAGTTTATTTAAAAACTGAACAGTTTGAGTTGGACTCAAAACTCTAAAATCTATTGCAGAACGAAATTTTGAGTTGTCTCAACTGTTAGTTTTTTACAGTGTGAGTAGAACTGTTCTTTTTTTTTTGGTAGAAATCTCTGAAAGGGTTCCAAGTCAAACCTTCATAAAAGGTTCTACCAGGAACCAACAGACGGTCTCCTACAGGGACAAGTCGTAGAACCCTGTAAGGTTCTAGTTAGCACCTTTATTTCTCAGAGTGTGTTGTGTACTACGTGGTTACGGTACCGTTCCACGTGGGTCCGCTGTCCACGCTGCCGCCGTAACCTTTGAGCTCGCAGAACGGAGCCGCCCAGCCGTTGTCACAGTGACAGTTCCTGTTACTGTTACACACCTGATGGACAGACAGGTGGACAGACGGACAGGTGGACAGACAGGTGGACAGACAGACAGACAGACAGGTGGACAGACGGACAGACAGACAGATGACAGACAGACAGGTGGACAGACAGGTAGACAGATGGACAAGTGGACAGACAGGTGGACAGACAGGTGGACAGGCAGAGAGACAGACTGGTTAGTGTCTGATGAAATGATGCACCCGACAGACAGACAGATAGATGGACAGGTGGACGTGTCTCACCCCGCGTCCGTGACATTTCTTCTCCACGTCACAGTCATAGTTCAGGACGTCGGCGCTGCGACACTCAAAGTTCATGCAGACCTGAACACCACAGAAGAAGAAACAAACATCAACATCTCCTTTCCTCATCTCCTCCTCAACCTTTGTCTTGTTTCCTTTCCTTCCTCGTCTCCTCCTCACCTTGTTGTCTC
The DNA here is from genome assembly GCA_020091685.1 of Lutjanus erythropterus. Classification (NCBI taxonomy): domain Eukaryota; kingdom Metazoa; phylum Chordata; class Actinopteri; order Lutjaniformes; family Lutjanidae; genus Lutjanus; species Lutjanus erythropterus. The sequence goes on from CM034599.1 coordinate 551,765, forward strand.
CACACTTGGTCCCCTCGTTCACCATGCCCGGGTCGGGGACATCTGACCCCAACATGAAGTCCACGCCGTAACATTTGGCCCCGATGATCGGTGTGCTGATGATCGACGGCTCGATGCCGAACACGGTCACCGCCTGAACGTTGGAGCACTGCAGCTTCCCGCACAGAGCGTTTCTATGGAAACATCATGTGAGCAGGTAGGTAAGAGTGGTGCAGGACGATCAGGCGTGTGTGTGTGTGTGTGTGTGTGTGTGTGTGTTACCTGCTCTCACACTTCTTGTATCCGTAGTTGTGGTATCCACAGTTGCCGAAGCGATCTCCTTTACTGTTGACGTCTTTGAAACAGATTTCAGGAGCCGCCTTCGCCTCTGAGGAAGAGGAGGAGACACGACGAGAGAAATGATGAAGTGAACATTAACAAACTGAAAAACAGCTGAAGAACCTTTTCTGGAAGAAAGGGTTCTCTGTATGTTCCATTAAGAACCCTGTTTACCGTTTTTAGAAGAAAGAGTTCTTCAATGATTGTTGAAATCTTTTTCACAGTAAATGATGAAGAAACATGAAACAGGAGTTGGTTTATTTAGAGGACAAACAGACAGAAGGAGCGTACGTACTGGGTCCAAATATGGCCTGACACTGTCCGTCGTAGTGCTGACACTTCCCGTTATAACAGAACGCCTGCTGGTTCTTACACGGCTGACCGTTCTGAGACACAGAGGAACCAGAAGAAGAAGAAAACATCAAGTCCAGACTGATGAGACTCACAGGAAGCAGATTATGTTCTCGACTCATCAACACAACATTAGAAAACCTTTGTCACACTGAAGAGCACATGAACCAGAACCAGAACCTCCAGGATTTCAAAGCCTGTTTTTTTTATTCCCAATGTCGGAACATTCTCAAAAATTAAAGATTTATTCCTCTTTGGACGAATGTTTCTGTATTTTTATGTTATTATATCATAAATCAGTGTATCAGTGAGATAAAAGGGTCTTCAAATGACAATAATATCATTTATTACAAAGAGAGAGAGACAGACAGACAGACAGACAGACAGACAGAGAGAGAGACAGACAGACACAGAGAGAGAGAGATACAGACAGACAGACAGACAGAGAGAGAGAGAGATACAGACAGACAGACAGAGAGACAGACAGACAGACAGAGAGA